>CAJHQP010003386.1:0-68325 GCA_905132765.1 Moricandia arvensis
TAGATGATCTCATTACTATTATACCTGTAGTTATATTATCTCAAAATTATTTCAATATTTCATTCACTTAATAATATTGGGTTTGGAGAAGGTTCCCCGATAGTTCGAATACACCACTCGATGTCGCTACCATACTGTCTCACGCATTGATCGTACGCTCACCTACGGGTCGCTCTTAATCTACTGCAGACGGATTACACTGGTATATTCGTCTATCCCTAACACTGTTACTTTTGATTTAATTTCTCCTAACCAATCCGAGACGGATTACACTGGGGACAATCTAATTTAAGTCTAGGGGAGGTTCGCTAACGCTATTTTATTGTTTTTTGAGTTTATTTACTATCTATATAAGTTTTTCAAAAGGTTTTATTGAGTCAAGAGAGAACTATGATCAAAATCTACTATTAACTAACCACAACTTTAGCACCATTTTTAGAAGTTGTTTGCAGAGATTACTAGAGATATCAAAGTGGATCATCTTGCCACTATATGACACTTGCTTAGAAAGTTTAAAAGGAACTAAGCTGATTTCCAACACTAATCCTGACATTATTTGCTTACTTTGGGATTTGGTATACACTGGATCGGATTCCTTCTGCAAGTCTGGAAGGTAAAGTCTGTGTGCTTCTTATTCCCCTCTTTCTCGCGCTTCGGATTAAAAAAAGGAATCAAATAGGGTTTGATGGTTACAACCATTAAAGCTTGATTCATATGATCCTAGAAAGAGATAAAAGGTCAAAAAGAAGTGAACAGGATATGGTGGCAAAAACCATTAGTGCTTGATTCATGGAAGCCTATCCGAATATGTCGTTCAATTAAAAAAATAAAATGATACCCTCAAAAGATGGCAGACATTGACTGAGAAGAAGCTAGAAGAGAGAGAGGACATGAATCAAAGAAGACTACCTATGTGTTCAAATACTTGCAGAGGTAGAGTCCATGTATCCTTTGATCGATACTCCCAAGGTAAAGCCCGCACTTTTATTTTAAGCAAAGAAATGAAATCAGTAGGGGGCGAGTCAGACTAGTATTCGCCTAGTTGTGGTAGAATGGATTTGGTTGCTATACTAGGATATGGTATATAAAGTTCTTTGTGATTAACTTGATAGGATTGGCTGCAAGAAAGTAAGGTAACAGTTATACTACACAATATGTGAGTCTTCGTTTTTCAATACTTTCTCGCACAGGCTTGTTTTCTTGAAACAAGCAAAAGGTTAAGTCCGCGATCTGCGCAAAAGGATTTACCTATTTTACCTATGGTATATATAATATATTTGATTCTTTTATATGCATTTGATATTGTTTTAAGAGTATTTACATGTCTAGGTACTTATTAGAAGCGATTGCAGCTTTTGGACTATTCTGGACCAATTAGGGTTGCCCAGCAAAAACTCAAAGTCAGATCCAAATTTATGAATGGACCATCGATCGACGTCACACACAGTGCGTCGATCGACGATGAAGTCGGCAAAAAGATTGAGAAACTACAAGTTTTACCCTGAAGTTTATTAATTGCAAGACAAGTCCCTGGCCGAAATTTAGACTAATTGTTAGTGCTTTATATCTTTGTTAAGCCCTGCTGTGTTATTCAATAATGTATTGGCTGATTTTATAGAAGTTGTTAGGGTAATCTTCTTGGTTCTTTGTTTAAGTTGCACTTTAATGCTAAGTTGAACTTGATCACTTCAATATTAGAAATTAGGGTTCTATAGCGCAAGCGAGAGCATGGTATATAACCTGAAATCTAACTTAAACAATCTAAATAACTAGTACCAAACGAGAGTTGAAACTAGAAGTTTAGAGAAATAATCAAACCGCAAAACCAATATTGTTTAGAATGAGCATCGATCGATGCCTTATTACTACCATCGATTGACGCTCAGCCTAGATGCGCGAGAGTTATCTCCTAAACCCTGAGGTTTTAAATTCAGAACGATGCTTAATAAAACCCTAGCAATTTATTAATTTGCATTATCTAAATCTACTTAAGAATTTCCCCTAATTCTAATCTCTAAAATTTAAACCCTTATAAACCAAATCAATCTTAAAATCACTTTTATTGTTATTGTCATAATTCATCTAGCTTTAATTCGAAAGCCAATAAGTCTATTGTGCAATCTTAGAGTCTATGTGTATTGATCCCTAAGTACTACACTTTAAACCTTTTATTTGAGAGAGTAAAGTGGGAATATAGGGTTAATTTTAAAATGAAATAAAAACCCCACATCACTTTTAGATGGCTCAAAGGCTGGTCACTGAAGCTCGGAACCATTGAACCCTTGGCCATTTTGGAACCCGAGAGGTTTCCTTGCTTTTGCAAATATGTGGAGTCTTGGACCCAGAGGTTATGTGTTAGTATCGTATTTCACCTACCATAGGCAAGTCCTAGTGATACTAATATTATCAACCCGTAGGTTTTATTTTTGGACCCTGAGTTTCCGTATCCTAATATCGCTATTCCACCTCCCGTAGGCAGGCTTCTACCGATACAAATTTTATCAACCCGTAGTTTCATTTTGGGACCTGGAGGTTTTTTAATCTGATATAGTATTCCACCTCCTGTGGATAGGCTCCTAGCAATATCAATATATATGCAGCGTTTCTGCCACTCAGAAGAAGGCCTCTATCAGTATCTTATGGAGCTGCACTTTGCTTCCTGCAAGAAAGCTGCTGTCAGAATATTTTCCTCGTGCTGGTATGACTTCGACCCTTGCGAGGGGTTAGGCAATCGCCCAGTCTTAGCGATCGGTGCTGGTGTAAATCTACATGGGGTGGTGACTGAAGCACCAATCTTACTGCTTTCCACGTTTGGAATAAACAGAGATTCTAGGGTGCTCCCGAAATGTTGAATTTTCAAATTTTGCTCCCTGTATCGATCCTATTATTTGTTAAAGTACTTTGCCAAGTGTACTTCATGCTTCCTGCATTTATTTTTAGCACGTAGCGTTATTGATTCTAGGAATTATGCACATTTCGTAATCAGGCTTCCAGCATACACTCTGGCTTCGCCTTTTGCAAGAATTAGATAATTTGACAGCATAATCAGGCTTGCACATGGGTATTTATGCTTATTCGTACTATCATTTTTGTTATTGTGGGCGTGCCGCTGGGAGGGTTGCCAGGATCGACAGTCGATTTAAACTTGATCAGATTATTTGCCCCTCTAAGTAGGTTGGTGTTCCTACTTCTCCTTTTGTCGAAACTCATTACTTATTAGATAAAATTAGTCTGGAGACGTTGAGCATAAATAGGAGTAGGAAACCAAAATGCTTAAATCTTATAAAAAGTAATAAGTTTGAGGTGCCAAGGCGATCCAATAGTGTTGGCTGGGTCTGGCCATCATTGTCTGCAGCATTATAGTCCCTGCTCCTCGTTACCTTGATATACCCTATTTATTACCATTTTAGACCATGTTATAGACTCTATTTAGGGTCTGTTATGTGTGTCTAGGCTATGTTTTTGAGTTCTTTACAGGTCCAGGTACGTTTTGGAATATATGTAGCATACTTAGAGCTTTTGGAGCATTTGGGATAGGAATAATCCGTAGCTGATCATTGAAGAGCATTAAAAGTTACGAGATTACCATCGATCGACGATACAACGTAGGCGTCGACCGATGTTTACATGACTATCATCTATCGATGTTGCACAATCTGCCATCGATCGATGTCCAGTTCAAAGACTTCCAACTTTAAAGCCCCAAGTTAGACACATGACACAAGATTACAAGATTACCCTTGGACAAGTTTTGACCTAGACTTTAGGGTTCTTATATTTATACTTTATGTATTACACCAGAAAAAAGGTGTGCCCGTGCGGCCGGGTTTTGGTGCAAGGTGCAGAAAGTGTGTGAGTGAGGGGCTAAGTGTGCCACCACCTCACCATAGTTTTTGGATCTTATTTAGGGAGAAGATTCATAAACTCCTAGGAATATTTGTATTGAAACTCCCAGTATTTTATCTATGCATTTATTTTTGATTATTATTCTTACTTTAATTATGTCTCAGTAGTTACCAACTATATTTAGGGTTTATTAATAGTTCTAATGGATTAGCCAAACAATATAATTGTTAGGGTCATTATTAGATATATTAATATAATTATGTTTATTTCTTGTGTTCTAGAGTAGCTAACTTGGAACCCTGATAATAGGATAGTTAGGCGCAAGCGGAGAGCATGGTTTACTACCGGAATCTATTCTTTTGAGCAAGGTTGCTAGAAACAAACGAGAGTTGATTTAGTTAATCTAGCAAACTTATCGAATTAGGTCATAACGCTTGACTCAAGAAACTATGATCGACGCAAGAGCATTGCCGTCGATTGCCGGTCATTCTGTGTCAACAAGCGAGAGCTGAGCATTGGACTTAGTCAACAGATTAGACGCGCATGCGAGAGCTGGTGTATTTTACATTAGATTCTGATTTCCATGATTAAATATTTTTAACTTCTATCTATTATAATTCACTTACCTTAAAACCCTAGATCTAGCATATTTACATTTGCATCTAGTTAAATTATTAGCAAATTTCCATATTTGTATTATTAGCATATTTTCATATTTGCATTATTTAGCATATTTCCATATTTGCATTATTAACATATTTCCATATTGCATCTATACCTTCTAATGAGGAATATTTTCTTTGACCTGATTACTTGCTACCAATATATATAGTTACCTTACTTAGTCTTTAGAAATAAGAAATCTATTGTGTGTCATTGTTCTCTGTGGATTCGAAACCTGATCTCTTTTAATAAGAGTATTATTTTGTGTGTTAGGATTAAGGGTTAATTTGACAGTTGTTTGTTTAGGAATTTATACCCTTTTAGAACATAAAAACACACCCACATCAAATTTGGCGCCGTTGCCGGGAACATTGATCGTCATTAGATTTATTTTCTAGGATTTAGTCTAGGTTTGTTACTTTCAAAGTTACTGATTTTCCTTTTTCTTTGTTTTCAGGTGCATGCAAAAGAGTACCAGGAGAAACAAAGGACACGACTTATTGTTCTCTGACCCACAGCAACTCTAATGCGCGATCCGCAAAGAAAGACGACAAGCATCGATCGACATCATACATCCAGCGTCGACCGACACTTCTTTACGGATAACATCGACCGGTATCAGAACTCTAGCATCGACCAATATTGATCATATAACATCGATCGACATCACCTCATCCGCATTGATCGACGACAGCAGACGAGTTTCAGATGATTGCGCCTATAATGTGGTTCAGATTAGAATGGAGACTTGCATGACCTCAACGGTCATCTGCGTAATGCAGCAGTCAAAGGATAGACAATCAGGGGACTATAATCCCTGATGTAGAAGCAGAAGCAGACGCTGCAATAGGTCAACCTGAAGCTAACACCCAAGCTGCTCAGAGAACGCTGGCTGACTACAACCGTCCAGACCAGTTCTACGCCAACAGATCCGCCATTCGTCCTCTAGATTTCCAGAGAAATGATTTTGAGATCAAGCCCGCTTACTTCGGACTTGTAGCGCAGACGCCTTACCATGAGTTGCGACAAGAGCACCTTATGGATCATCTGGAGCGATTTGAGGATCTAGTGACTGCTATTAAAGCCAATGAAGTCCCTGAGGACTATCTTTTCTGTAAGCTCTTCAAGTACTCACTTGCTGGAGAAGCTTCATATTGGCTTAAGCAGCTACCACCAGGATCTCTGACATCCTAGATTGACATTAATAATGATTTCTTGTGTAACTTCTTTGATGACGCAAGAGTAGAAGATCTGAGGAGCAAGATTATTATCTTTTCACAAGAACCTTCAGAGTCTTTCAGAAACTCATGGATCAGATTCAAGTCATACCAGAGAGACTGTCCACATTACGGGTTCAACGAAGTGCATCTTCTTAGCACTTTCTTCAGGGGTATTGGACTGGAGTATCAGATGGTTTTGGACACAGCTAGTGAAGGAAATTTCAACACTAGGAGCCCTGAAGAAGCTACAAGATTGAATGACAATCTGGCATCTAGCAGTAGTACCAAGAACATAGATTTGAGAGGAACAAATCAGCTCCAGCAATGAGCAAGGAGCAGACTGAAGAGGTAAAAGCAAAGCTGGATAGTGTTCCGAAATTTCTCAAAAAGCAGGGTGACTTTTATAGAGGTAGAGGCGATAGAGCTTGGAGACGATGAGATTGAAGAAGGGGATGTGAACTACATTGATGGGAATGGTTTCCAGAGACAAGGGAATCCAGGTTTCAGCAGGAATTCATATGGTACTGGTCAAAGGAGTAACTTTAACCAGAGTTCACAGCGAAGGCCCTTCAACAACGACAAGACATGGATCTTCCTACTACCAAAATCCTCCTCCAGAAACTCAGGGAAGCGAGATTGGTGCAATGGTTGATAGAGTCTTAGAAGAACAACAAAGATGACTGTGGATTTAAACGGAAAGATAGAAATTGGAGAACCTCATCACCCATGTGAAGAAGTTGGAGAATCAAGTAATGCAAACAAGTGAGACTATTAGGAGACATGAGAGCCTGATTAAGGAGAGGATGGAGACTGGGCAGAAGCACCACGTCAATGCATTGATTGATGATGATTTCTGGTAGGAAGTGAAACCCCAAGACAACAACTTTTGTGTGGAAAATTCCATGTCACTCTGCAATTCCCGTCCGCATCGATCAACGCAAGACAACAAGCATCGATCGACGGTGAAACATACAGAATCGATGGCCTCGTGTGAATTGACTAACATCGATCAATGCCGTGCTCATGACCTCGATCGACATAGAAACAATGGCATTGATCGACAATTCATGCCTGGCATCGATCGACAGGGTAGAAATTCAGTCTGATTACCCAACCTAAACCAAGTCTGATTGTGAGTCCAACAACAACAATTTCAGAACAAAATACAGACACGTGTGAATCTATGGATGGTCACGCAAGATCTATGGATGGCAGAATTCTAAACGTCACGAAGGAGGATGTAGCAGCTATACTTGCAATGGCCAACAGAGCTTGGAAACCTTTTTGGGCACATGTCTGATTATCGAGCATCAATCGACAGTAACCATAGACCATCGATCGACACCAATTGGGCATGCCAAGGATATAGTGAAGCCTACGAAGAATATGATTCAGATTACGATGAGGATGAAGTTGGGTGGGTAATGGACATGAGAGTAGGCAATCCAACATCAATAATCGGCCTATCTTGGCCATCAAACGTAAACCAGACCCTTCACTTGGACCAGAAGAAATAGAAGCTGGTTATCTCAGTCACGATGAGTTTGGAATTTTCAGAGATGTAGAAGGACGTGCACAAAGTCTATATGGGAGAATTCTAACTCTACCGAAGAAAGATGTAGCAGACGCCCTTATCCTGGCTGAACGATCAAGAAATTTCTTTGGACAACCACAACAGCCATCGATCGATGCACATGTACCAGCATCGATCGACAACGAGGAGCAGAAGCAAGAGACATACAACAGAGCAGAGATTGATGATATTGTGCATGTGATCTACAAGGCTCAAGATATGTCAAAGGATGATTTCTACATGAGGCTTGATGATGTCTACTATCCTATATATAAATGCCTCACCAATTTGGACTACACGCATGGATGAGATGAAGCAAGAAATGGATATTGTTCAGAGACAGCATGCGAGTAGACCGAATAGAGTGAGATCGATCGACATCAACATCTTGCCATCGATCGATACTGAGTTTGACAGACAGAATTCCGCAGCAAAAAACAACTTAGAAGATAGGTTCGATTAAATTGCTTTTTCTCAGAGTCTGATGAAGGAAGATATTTCTCAGCAACTAGAGGAGATGTCAGACACTACAGCTGCCAGACTTTGAATGCTCCAGCGCAGTATTGAAAATCTACAAAGAAGAATGCATTCACTGGAGGTTACTAAGGAGATCATAAAGAACGAGAAAACCAGAGGAGATGAGGCAATCAAAAACTTCATTGGTACATGGTTTCAAAAGAGCAAAGAAGATGTAGCCACTTGTTTTCCAAGTGTTGATCAACCTCCTTTCTAGTCAGAGCGTTCACAACGTCGAGCTTAAGACTATAACCAAAGCGCTGAGTGGGAGGCAGCCCACTGTTAAGTAAGTTTTAATTAGTGTTTTAGTATATTTAGGTCTAATTTTGAATTTTCATTTTATTATTGCTGGTATTCTTATAAAGAAAAAAAGATCAGAGGAAGACAGTCTGCATAGAGCATCAAACGACACTTGATCACTGCCGATCGACGGAGTACACATCGATCGATAGGCACTTAAATGTGTCGATCGACGGTCACCATCAGCGAGCAGGTATATCAGTTTTTCCTTGTTAAAATTGTCCTTATGATTTATTTCATCCCAAATCTCAGACTGTATAACACTGGTGATAGTGTTGTTTTAAGTCTGGGGAGGGATTACTGATATTTTGTTTTATTTTGAGTTTTATAAGAAATATGAACTTACAGGGTTTAGCATCGATTGACAACCGTAACCGACCATTGATCGATACCTCTCTTACATAGAGAGGTATCGGGTTTTATATTTAAGTTATTTGCTTATGATTTAATTTTTCTAGCCAATCTGAGGCGGATTACACTGGGGACAGTGTAATTTAAGTCTGGGGAGGTTCGCTAATGTTATTTGATTGTTTTTTAGTGTTATTTATATCTATATATTTTCAAAAACTTTTATTGAGTCCAAGAAGAGGACTATGCTCAATATTTATTATTGGCTAACCATACTATAAGCATAATTCTTAGAAGGTTGTTTGCAGAGATTAATAGAGATACCAAAGTGGATCATCCTGCCACTATATCACACTTGCTTAGAAAGTTTAAAGGAACTGACGCTGATTTCCAACAATAATCCTCACATTTTTTGCTTGCTTTGGGATTTGGTATACATTGGATCGTATTCCTTCTGCAAGTCTGGAAGGTAAAATCTGTATGCTTCTTATTCCCCTCTCTCTCCCCTTCAGAATAAAAAAGGAGTCGAACAGGATTTGGTGGCTACAACCATTAAATCTTGATTCATATGATCCTAGAAAGAGATAAAAATGTCAAAAAGAAGTTAACAGGATCTGGTGTAAAAAACCATTAGGGCTTGATTCATGGAAGTCTATCCAAATATCCCAGGCAATAAAAAAAATGATACCCTCAAAAGAAGGGAGACATTGAATAAGAAGAATTGAGAAGAGATAGAGGATATGAATCAGAGAAGGCTGCATGTGTTTTTAGATACTTGCAGAGGTAAGAGTCCATGTGTCCCTTAATCAATACTTCTAAGGCAAAGCCTGGCACTTTTATTTTATGCAAAGAAATGAAATTAGTAGAGGGGCGAGTCAGACTAGTATTTGCTAAGTTGTTGGTAGAATGGATTTGGTTGCTATACTAGGATAGGGTATATAAAGTTTTTATGTGATTGACTTGATAGGATGTGGTTGCAATAAAGTAAGGTGACAGTTATACTTAGACAATTGTGAGTCTTCGCTTTTTCAAAACATCTTTCACATCTTATTTGCTTGAGGACAAGGAAAAGATTAAGTCTGAGGGAGTTGATATAGTCTACTTATTACCAGTTTTAGACCATGTTATAGACTCTATTTAGGGTCTATGATGTATGTCTAGGCTATGTTTTAAGGTCATTACAGGTCCAAGTACGTTTTGGAGATATATGGAGATACTTGGAGCTTTTGGAGCATTTAGAGGAGAATAATCCGTAGCTGATCATTGTGAGATTCGAAGCAAGAGATTAACATCAATCGACGATATCACGTTGGCGTCGACCGATGTTACATGACCAAGATCGGTCGATTTTCACACCTGCCATCGATCGATGTCCAATTCAATTCGCAGACAGCCGATTTTCAAGACCAAGATAGAGATATGACACAAGATTACTCTTGGACGAGTTTTGACCTAGACTTTAGGGTTTTATATTTATACTTTATGTATTGCACCAGAAAAGTGTTTTGTGTGTCGGGTTTTGGTGCAAGGTGCAGAAAGTGTGTGAGTGAGGGGGATAAGTGTGCACCACCTCACCATAGTTTTTGGATTTATTTAATGAGAAGATTCATAACTCCTAAGGGAGATTTGTATTGAAACCCCAATATTTTATCTATGCATTTCATTCAGATTATTATTCTTACTTTAATTATGTATGAGTAGTTACCAACTCGATTTAGGTTTTATTAAGGTACTGATGGATTAGCCAAACACTAGAATTGTTAGGATCATTATTAGATCTATTAATAGAATTTTGTTTATTGCTTGTGTTCTAGAGTAGCTAACTAGAACCCTGATAATAGGATAGTTAGGCGCAAGCGAGAGCATGGTCTACTACCGAAATCTATTCTATTGAGCTTGGTTGCTAGAAAAAAAAGAGAGTTGATTTAGTTAATCTAGTGAACTTATTTAATTAGGTCATAAGGCTTGACTCAAGGGACTATCAATCGACACAGGATAATTGCCATCGATCGACGGTCATTCCGTGTCAACAAGCGAGAGCTGAGATATTGGATTTAGTCAATAGATTAGACGTGCATGCGTGAGCTGGTGTTTACATTAGATTTTGAGTTCCATGATTAAATACTTTTAACTTCTATCTACTATAATCCACTTGCATGAAACCCTAGATCTAGCATATTTACATTTGCATCTAGTTAAATTACTAGCATATTTCCATATTTGCATTATTAGCATATTTCCATATTGCATTATTAACATATTTCTATATTTGCATTATTAGCATATTTCCATATTGCATCTATACCTTCTAATAGGGAATATATCATTGGCCTGATTATTTGATACCAATATATATATATTTACTTAGCTTAGTCTTTAGAAATAAGAAATCTATTGTGTGTCATTGTTCTCTGTGGATTTGATCGCTAAGTACTACACTGAACCTCTCATTTGAGAAAGTAAAAGTGGGAAATAGGGTTAATTTGAAAGTGAAACAAAAACCCACATCAAAGAGTACTCGAGAATACAAAAGATAAGCCAGAATGAAACCTCGCCCCTAGGTGGGAAGGACCCTATAAGGTAATTGAGGTATGATGTGGGTGTGTTTTTATGTTCTAATAGGGTATAAATATTCTAAACAAACAACTGTCAAATTTACCCTTAATCCTAATAAACAAAATAGACTTATTGTTTTCTAATTAAAGCTACATTAATTATAACAATAACAATTAAAGCGATTTCAATATTGATTTGGTTTGTGAGGATTA
Organism: Moricandia arvensis; assembly: GCA_905132765.1. Taxonomy (NCBI): domain Eukaryota; kingdom Viridiplantae; phylum Streptophyta; class Magnoliopsida; order Brassicales; family Brassicaceae; genus Moricandia; species Moricandia arvensis. The sequence goes on from CAJHQP010003386.1 coordinate 11,235, forward strand.
AATTAAGAGATTAAACTTAGGTGAAATTCTTAGGTAAGATTAGATACTAAAATTAATATATTGCTACGGTTTTATAAAGCATTGTTCTGAACTCAAACCGTAGGGTTTAGGAGATATATATTGCACATCTCAACTGTGTATCGATCGATGGCACCAGGTGGTGTTGTTCATGCTCATTCTAAACATTATTGGTTTCGCGGTTTGTGGGTTCTCTAAACTTCCAATTCAACTCTCGTTTGTTACTGTTTATTTAGATTGTTTAATATAGATTCAAGGTTATAACCAAACTCTCACTTGCGCTATAGAACCCTAATTTTCTAAGGTTGAAGTAATCAAGTTCAACTTAGAATTAAGAATAACTTAAACAAAGAACCAAGAGGATTACCCTAACAATTCTACTAAATCAGCAATACATTGTTACCATTGAGTAACCCTAAATCTAATAGTGAACTACTCAGACATAACAATAAAGAACATGAATATATTCTGAAAAAATGGCATATAATAAACTGAGTAAAATATTAAGAGTTCAAGATCTTCTCTGTAATGATGATCAGATCTTTCTCTCCAATAGATGTAGCAATGTGTTCCAACTCTTAATTCCTAAACTCTTGTGTAACTTAGAAGACAACTCTTTCTTAAGTCCTCTAGGCTTTTTTAGTAAAAACTAAGATAGAAAACCCTATTAAATAGTCTAAATTTTGGCCAAGGACTTGTCTTGCAAATAATGAAACTTCTGGGTAAAGCTTATAATTTCTCAAGCCTTCACCAATCTTGTTGTCGACTTGGCTGTCGATCGACGCACAGTGTGTGATGTCAATCGCTGGTCCATTCATAAATTTGGATCCGACTCTGAGTTTCTGCTGAGCATCCTAAATTCTCCAAAGTAGCCCCAAAGCTCCACTTGCTTCCAATGAGTACCTTGACCTGTAAATACTCTAAAACAGTACCAAATGCATATAAAAGACTCAAAAAATACTCTATATGTTATAGGTATAAACCATGGTATATCAATTGCCCTAGACTTAAACGTTTGCTTGTCCTCAAGCAAACAAAGCATGTGTAAGAGGTTTTGAAAAGCAGAGACCACATAATGTCTAATTATAACTATCACCCTACTTTGTTGCAACCACATCCCATCAAGTCAATCAAGAGAAACCTTAGATACCCTATCCTAGGTATAGCAACCAAATTCATTCTACCAACAACTCAGCGAATAATAGTTTGACTCACCCCTCTACTGATTTCATTTATTTGCATAAAATAAAAGTGCAAGCTTTACATTGGGAGTATCGATCAAAGGATATATTGACTCTTACCCCTGCAAGTATCTGAGCACATAGGTAGTCTTCTGTGATTTCTTTCCTCTCTCTCTTCACCACTTCTTCCCAGTCAATGTCTCCCTACTTTTGAGGGTATCATTTTATATCTTTTAAATGACTGAGATATTTGGACAGGTTTCCATGAATCAAGCCCTAATGGTTTTTCCACCAGATCATGTTCACTTCTTTTTGACATTTATCTATTTCTAGACTCATATGAATCATGCATTAATGGTTGTAGCCACCAAATCATGTTCAACTCCTTTAATCTGAAAGGGAGAGAGAGGGGAATCAGAAGGACACATACTTTTACCTTCCAGACTTGCAGAAGGAATCTGATCCAGTGTATACCAAGCCTCAAAGAATGCAAATAATATCAAGATTAGTATTGGAAATCAGCTTCGGTTCTTCAAGCTTTTTAAGCAAGTGTGATATTGTGGCAAGATGATCCATTTTGGTATCTCTAATAATCTCTGTAAACAACCTTCTAAGAATGGTACTAATGTGTTGTTACTCAATAATAAATCTTGATCATAGAGACTCAATAATAACTTTTTCTTTTGAAACAAAATATATAATTATAGAAATACAATTCAAAAAATAAATAGCATTAGTGAAACCTCCCCCAGACTTAAATTACATTGTCCCTAGTGTAATCTGTCTCGGATTGGTTTAGGAGAAAATTATTTATAAGGAAACAGCGTTGGAGATATTTAGAATGTACCAACTCTGTAAACCATTCATCTTTGATCGATAGTGTATGGGTGGTTAGCGATAAATGGTGGATTCGAACTGTCTACTGTGCCTTTCTTGCTCATGTTGACATCGATCAATTGACAAGGCTTTGCCGTCGATCGATGGATGTACTAACAAAAATTGTGTGTGTCTACTCTCCATTCTGATCATCTCTCGTTGGGTTAGCTCTGTTAGACACTCAAACACACGTTAAAACATCCAAACAGCAATAAATAAATAATCTAAATCCAAATGAACAAAGGAAAAAAAAAAAAAGAAATACGAGTATAAGTATGAAAATAAAATGAAATAAGAGACGAAGGAGTATCAAAGGGACTACTCCTCGTTTGAGGTATCCATGTCATGTTGCTGGTGCGTGGTACTGCTCCCGGTGGCGATCTGGCTCTGGTCCTGGGACAGCTGAATCATTGGCACTGTGACATCGTCTCCACTCTGTCCCATATCGGCTCCATTTGTGTCCACTACGACCCACTGAAGACACCATGGTCGTGAATGGGGGTCTCTGGGATCTTAGGGAAAGCTGGGAGAGATGGAGGTGGATGTGATGGCTCGTCCGCTGCGTCTGCTGCGATCGGGTGGGCTGGTCTGAGGCCTCCTCTGTGTCGTACCCTGAGAGGTGCCGTGTGGAGATGCTGCTCATCTTGATCGGAAGGCAAGGCTCTGGGGATCGTCAACAAAGTCTGTCACCTCGTTGCGATGGGAGCTCTATCATCTGAGGCCCCGCGTCCTCCACAAAGGACCATAGCGTCCCTGCCTTCAGCCACTGGGTCCTCGTCAAGTGAAACTCATCCATGAACCGCAGCTCCCTCTCCACCGAGGCTCCCTCGAAGATAATGCCAAGAAAGCTGAAGATAGGTGTCAAGAGGCTCCCAATCGTCTCCCTCTTTGAGCCAGAACCCTTGAAGGTTTGTCCTTCAGGGTCGTCAGGTGATCAGAATATATAGCCCCCAAGTTCAGCTGTTGATCGCTCACGTGGTGGGGAAGACCTGGTCACTGTTGGGATAATCCTCAAATGTCACAAGTAAGTACTCCTCTTCTTTTGGCCAAGGTCTCGTCATGGAGGACCCCGTGGTGGAGCTATGGTGCTACCGGTCTGGTATCGTACTTTTGTTCGCTTGTTCTCCATCTGCAATTAAAAGGAAAAACAAGAATTAGAATTGATGTCGAGACAAAAAAGCAACCATCGATCGATGGCACCGCATGGGTATCGATCGACAGCACCTCGTTGCCATCGATCGACGACGTCTCATGGGCTTCAATCGTTGGCCTGTTTGCGGATCAAGGGTCGAAAATCAAAAGGATCAACTCAAATCGTGCAAATCATATGTAATGATGATAGATAGTTCCTAATCTAGTACTCCATTACCCTAAAACGTCTTAAATTCCAAGCTAACCCACAAAAGATTTGATTATTCTTCAAAGCCTAAAAAGTTCCCTAAACTAAGAGATTTAGAGAACATACCTTGATGATTGAGTGATTTTAATGCACTAGACAGGTAGAAAGGGTAAAAAATCGAGTGATATAGACTTAAAACGAGCAAAATCGGCCAAATCTGGAGAGAAATCGAGTGTTTACTCGTGTGTGTTTTGGCAGTTTTGGAGAAAATTGATTTATGAATTCGAGGTCGTGTCGATTTAGCCTACTCGACACACGACTGTCGATCGATGACCTATAGGGGCGTCGATCAATGGTCCTATAGGGGCGTCGATCGAAGTGGTGTGTTCACTCACTCCACATTTACTTAAGAAATTGTAAATGCATAAATAATTATAGATTTATTATTAATAAGTTAATTATTGCTATTATATATCTTTTCTTCTTCTTTTTTATTTATGTTATTATTTTATTATTATTTATTATTATATATATTATATAATATATATCTATTTTTATTATATTATATATATATGTTTTTATTAATAAATTAGTGGGTTGCCTCCCACGCAGCGCTTGTTTCAAGTCGTTAGCTTGACCAAAAAATGGGTTTATCAAGTCGGGCGTTAGGCACCTCTAGACGCATGGTCTTAGTATGGGAAATTTCAGCTCTAGACCAGTAATGTTCACTCGCTGTCTATTCCACCATGAAATCCTCTCCGTTAGGATTAAATAAGACAATTGTATCGTAAGACATAACTTCTTTAATGGTGAAAGGTTCAGACCAACGAGAACATAGTTTTCTAGGAAATAGAGTTAACCTAGAGTTGTACACGAGTACTTGATCGTTCGGGTCGAAAATGCGTGAAATAATTTTCTTGTCGTGATAGGCTTTCGTTCTCTCCTTGTACAATTTTGAGTTCTCGTAGGTGCGATATCTGATTTCGTTCGAGCTCATTTAATTGAATTAATATCTTTTCTGCTGGCGGGTTTAGCATCAAAGTTTATCTATTTATAGGCCATTCGGCTTTATGCGCTAGTTCTACAGGGAGATGGAAGGCTTTTCCATAGATTTAGTGAATGGTGTAGTTCCTAATGGTGTTTTTAAAACATTGTTTGGTATGCCCAAAGTGCATCATCTAACTTCAAAGACCAATCTTGACAGATTGATCTTACCGTCTTTTCTAGGATTTCTTTGAATGACGGTTGGATACTTCTACTTGTCCGCTGGTCTGAGGATGATAGGGTGTAGCTACTCGATGGTGAACTCCATGTTTCTTGAGTAGTTTTTCGAACACTTTGTTAATAAAGTGGGTACCTCCATCGCTTATTATGATTCCTGGAACTCCAAATCTGGGAAAGATCAATACTCTTTGAAGAGTTTGACGACTACGACATCATCATTTTTTAGAGTTGCTATCGGCTTCACCCATTTAGATACAAAGTCTACAGCGACCTATATGTATTTAATTTCATGCGAAGAAGGGGGAACGGCCCATGAGATCCGATTGCCCCAGCAATCAAAACACTTCAACTTCAAGTATGAAATTTTTGTTCCATTTCATTTTTCTTTTTGATTTTTCCTCTTCTTTGGCAAGGGTCCCATTTCGCTACGTAAGCTTGAGCATCTCGAAACATAGTTGGCCACCAAAGGCCTACTTGTAGGATTTTTTGACACTGTTTTTAAAACTAGCAAAATGTCCAGTGTAATCGGATCCGTGACAGTGATATAAAATATCTATAGTTTTGCTTTCGGCAAAACATCGTCTATATATGCCATCAAAACAGTGTTTGTAAAGATAAGGTTCATCCCAGTGATATCTCCGGATTTATCTCGAAAAATTTCCTTTTGTGATATCCTTGAAGAGCTCGGGTTCTACTTCGGCCGCAAGATAGTTTACTATATCTACATAACAAGGTCTATCAGTGCGTGTTTAGTGCACACCACCCCCGACTCAAACTTCTACCTCTGGGAGAGTCACTATACGGGATCAAAGGGTTACAACTGATGTTTGATATTTATTGGATTGATTATCTCAGCATCCTTCTCAAGTGTATTGTCGATCGACGGTGTATGGGCAGCATCGATCGATGCTCTACGGCCTTAGTCGTTTGATGGGCTTAGCATGGTTTCGATCGATTCCACTTCATGTGCCAAACTAACTCTACCAACGAAAGTTGATTCTGCTAAGTAGACATTTTTTGTGGGTAAGAAATCATCTATTAGGGATGTCGTCATCTATTCTTATTCGTTGATAAGTAATCTTTGAATCCGTTTTATAGTCCTTTATTATCTTTGACTCCTATGTCGAATTCTTGGAGAAGTAGAATCCATCGTAGAAGTCTCGGCTTAGGGTTCTTTTAATCCATTAAGTATTCAATGCCGCGTGTTCGGTGTTGAACTACTATGTTTGAACCGACTAGATAGGATCAAAATTTTCTTGAAGGCAAATACCACAGCCAATAACTATTTTTCCTGTTGTGTCATAATTGCGTTGCGCACAATCTAGAGTTCTGCTGGCGTAGTATATAGCGTGCCACCTTTTTGTCTTTTCTTTTGTCCAAGTATTTCAACCTACAGAAAAATCGTTGCGTTGCACATAATTTCGAATGGTAGATCACAGTCTGGTGCTTGGAAAAACAGGGGCGCATATGCAGCGCTGATTAAATTTCTTTAATGGCGTTGAGACATTCAGGTGTAAATCGAATTTCACCTCTTTGCACAGGAGCGCAGTGAGGGGTCTAGCAATTTTGCTAAAATCTTTATGAATCGGAGAACTCAACACGTTTTTCGAAGTCAGAAGAAACGGTGTCCTCAGCATAATGTTGAGACAAGCCATGTCCGTCCAGAAGGGTCGCAACTGCTGGCCAAAGTTTTTCTAACTCAGATCGAGTGTTTCTCCTCCGCAAACATTGGTGGTTCCTTCTTTTTTGTTGTCTCTCTTTTCGAAAGATCTACCTAAAACTATGTTTTCTATCATTCTTTTAGTGCTTGCAGGGCTTCAGGTGTTGAAGTTCCCCTAGCTGGCTGTATCAAGGATGGTTTGATAGTCTATGTTTAGTCCTATATAGAAAGTGTTGATGAGTTGGGGTTCTGAGAATCCATGGTTCTGAATTCAAACCTTAGGGTTTAGGAGATTCGCTCTCGCGCATCTCAACTGAGTATCGATCGATGCCCACCAGGTGGTGTCAATCGATGCCCACCAGGTGATGTCAATCGATGCCCACCAGGTGGTGTCGATCGATGCTCATTCTAAACAGTATTGGTTTCGCGGTTGATGGGTTCTCTAAACTTCCAATTCAACTCTCGTTTGTTACCGGTTACTTAGATTGTTTAGATAGATTCCAGGTTATAACCAAACTCTCGATGCGCTATAGAACCCTAATTTCTAAGGTTGAGGTGATAAAGTTCAACTTAGCATTAAGAATAACTTAAACAAAGACCAATAGGATACCCTAAAGTTTTACTAAATCAGCAATACATATTACCATTGAATAAACCTAAATCTAATAGTGAAATACTCAGACATAGCAGTAAATAACATGAATATATTTTGAATAAATTGAATATAATAAACTGAGTAAAAAGATAAGGCAGTTCAAAATCTTCTATGTAATGATGATTCAGATCTTTCTCTCCAATAGATGTAGCAATGTATTCGAACTTTTAATTCTCAAATTCTTTTGTAACTTAGAAGACAACTCTTTCTTAGGTCCCCTAGGCTTTTTTGTCAAAACTAAGATAGAAAACCCTAATAAATAGTCTAAATTTCGTCGAGAGACTTGTCTTGCAAATAATGAAACTTTGGGAAAACTTGTAATTTCTCAAGCCTTCACCAATCTTGCTGTCGACTTGGCTGTCGATCGATGCACAGTGTGTGACGTCGATCGATTGTCCATTCATAAATCTGGATCAACTCTGAGTTTCTGCTGAGCATCGTAAATGCTCCAAAATAGCACAAAAACTCTAATTGCTTCCAATTAGTACATAGACCTGTAAATACTCTAAAACAGTACCAAATGCATATAAAAGACTCTAAAAATACTCTATATAATATAGGTAAAATTCATGGTATATCACTCTTCGAAGGACCCAATCCCGTTGGTCGAAAGGTTATGGTTTTGACCTTTTTATTTTATCTTAAGGCGATTTTCTTGCTGGTAGCACCAGTTGCCTCATTTAGCCACCACTCTTTTTCCATCTAACATATCGAGGTCTGGAGTCATTAACTCTTCATTCTCTTATGGAGAGAGGGGCTCGGATACAGCCTTCTTGACGGGTAATTTGGTCGGGAGAACAGCTTCCATGCCATAGACAAGGGAATAAGGTGTTTCTCGGGTCTTTGTTTTAGTTTGGTAGGCCCACAAGACTCCATGTAGCTCTTCTGTCCATCTTCCCTGAGGAATCCTCCACGCGTTTATTTATCATGTTGATCACCGTTTTGTTGGTGGATTCCGCTTGCCCATTGGATTTGAGGGTGTCTTGGAGTGACAAAGGTTAGCTTGATGCCCCAGTTCAAGCAAAATTTCGTGAAATTATGGCTAGTGAAATGGGGTCCATTGTCAGTGATGATTTCATGTGAGACTCTGATCTAGAGATAACGTCAGTCCATAGGAATTTCCTGATTTGGACATCAGTTATCCTGCTCCATGCCTCCTCTTCCACATTTGAAGAAATAATCAGTTATGACTAGGAGAAGACTTTTTTCCCCAACACCATTGGTAGTCCTACTATGTCCATGTCCATTCCATAGGGAGCCTGGAGACTGGGCGTATCTTGGCATTAGTCACAGCTTTTTGCTTGTCTGTTGTCGTCTTCCACATCGTGGGCAAATAATACCCTTGTCTTTTGCTCAGAGTACTATTCATGTAATTTTTCGAGTATCGTTTTGCATGTCTCGGCATAATACAGCGCATGTAGGGGCCAGAAAAGTACCTTCAAAATAATCTCCCACGGGATAGACAATATCTGGCCGCGTGCTTTTAAATCCACATGCTTTCATTAAGAATCGTCGGGAAGTGTGGTCAGTTTCAAGTACTTGACAATGGTTGGTCATCCAGGTTACTTCCTCCATGATGGCTGTAATTTTGCAGGCGCGAGTTCCTCCTCTGTTGCTGGCTACTGAAGCACCAACAAGGTAATGCTCATTTGGGTCCACGTCTCTAAGGTGGACCAAGATTGGCCAAATGTGTTGGCTTGGGAATTTTTCATGGGGATCTTAGTGAGTTGCAGTTCTGGAACTTCTCGACTAGGCACCTTGATATTTCTAGGTACTTGATCATACTGGGATCATGCGGCCTGATATTCAACCCTGAATCTGGTTGATGATCAAATATGAATCGTGAAGACATGGATGTTCTCTGCCCCCATTTTTCCTGGAAAGCGTAAATCCATCTATAGGGCTTCATATTGTATTTGCTCAGGTGGAGAAGGCTTGCTGCAGATGCGATATGTGGTCCTCTACTTCTAGAGACTGACGAGCATGTCATCTAGTAGACCTCCATGGTTTGACCGAATATTTAGGTGAAATCATGCCTCACTAGTATTTGATAAGTGGATCCTGCGTTCTTTAGTCCAAAAGGCATAAATTTTGGCAATAGATGCCCTGGACATCATGAAGGAAGTCTTCTCCTTATCTTCCGGATGCATGAGTATCTGATTGTAGGATGAGAAAGCGTCCATGAAACTCAATCAGTTGATGCCATGTTGTGGCGTCAACAGCTTGTAGATATGAGGTAGAGGAAAGGGATCTTAGGACATGATTTGTTGATGTCTGTCAAATTGATACAGACTCGCCACTTCCCATTCTTTTTCCAGACCATTACCTCATTAGCGAGCCACTCAGGATATTTGCACTTCCTTAATGAACCCTACGTCAGCAGAGTTTTGACTTCTCACTGATGATTGCGTCTCTTTCAGGAGCGAACTTCCTTAGTTTCTATCTAACCGGTTGACGTCTATTGGGGTCAAAATCGGTTACGATGGAATCAACGTCGGAAACCTACAAGAGAATGCGTTCATTTTGGGGTCAAAAACGGTATTCTAGAAATCAGCATCCAAAATCGTGTTTCTATACGAATACCGTCTCGAAATTGACTTAACAAAGTCTTCGTTTGCCCAAAACTCGAAAGAAAGGAACGATTGATCCACTCGCCGTATGGCGAGTTGGAATGCTCACACTCGCATACGGTCGAGTTGGATGGCACGGACGCGACCAACTTGCATGTATGGGAGTTTGACGGCATGGATCGGCGACAACCGCGCCGTATGCGAGATTGACAAGGCAACTCACCATACAGGCTAGTTGGTCAGCACGAATCGACTACTCGCCATAAACGGCGAGTCTAGTCAGCACGATCGGCCAACTCGCGCTGTATGGCAAGTTTGACAAGGCCAACTCGCCAAACGGTCGAGTGGTCAGCACATATTGACCTAACTCGCCAATGGACGAACAAACAACTCGCAGTACGGCGAGTTGGACAAGGCAACTCGCCGTATGGGAATGCGTTGGTAGGCATCGACACTACAACTCGCCTGCATGGCGAGTTGGACAAGCCAACTCGCGAATGGGCGAGTTTAGATGCACGAGCAATCCGACTTGCTCGTTCGGCCAGTCGGATCAAATCAATCCAGTTTTACCTCGTCCTCGTTAAAATCCCTCTTTCAATACTTGATCAAAACTTATCTTTGTTCCGTCTCGATCGGGATTAGCATTGGAACTTCACCGAAAGAATTGTTTTCTCGAGAAAGATCGGATCGAACATATGAGACGATAATGGTTAACTAAACACTAGAGTCACACATCCAATACGAAGGATCTTAACTCTCAGACGACGTCATCTTAGCAATGTGATTTCGATATAATCGTAGAAATGCCTAAGTTAGAAAACGACACGACGAGGGTCTAAAGCTCGACTAAAGGCCCACTCGCGATTTTATCGAATCAAGCCCAAAATTTGTGACGGTTATCTTTTATTTTACATGAAGGATAAATCTAAGTTTGAGGGCTAATGTCAATATCGCAGGATAAATGTTTAGTTCCGAAGCGTTAATCAAGAGATTTCGGGGAAAAAGGGAATATTTCTGCGAAGCGATCATTCGACGAGGGCAGAAGGGGAAAGAGAAAACCGCCTCTGAGGAGTATATAAGAACTCAAGGGTGATGATGCAGAGGAACACGAAAATCTCCACTCAGAGCAAACATAGCTTAGCACTTAGAGGATTTAGGCAACTTTCCGTTTTTGTTATTCAAGCTGCGTTTCCGTTTTGCAGTCTAGGTTTAGACTAGGGATTCGCGAAATCTCTCATAGCCTAAGATACTATCTGTTGTAAACGCTCATACGCAAATTCAGAATAAGACATCTATTTGCTCTCTTTTCATTCTTACTTTGTTTTCCGTATTTACTTCGTATTCTGATTGATTGGCGTGTGGTTTAGAAGATATCTGGGAACCTCTGGGAACTAGGGTTTACCTGCGTTCCTAAATCAATCGAAATCGACAGTGCGAATTCGATCCCCACAGTTTAGAGCTAGAAGGAGGGGGGGGTACGGACTACTCTAACTCATAGCGCAAACGCTTGATCAAAATGATGTCTGGATATATGAAAGACAAACTCGCAGCACTGACTGCTCCTATGGCCAACGCTTACGCAAACTCCGAAGTGTTCAAACAAAAATCGAAAACTTAGTCGCGACCTTCCGCCATAGGAAAAGCACTGAAACGAGCTCGCAATTTCTCCCTCTAAACACAAAGGGAACGATAAAATCTGTCCCAACCCCGTAAGGTTCTTCGTATTACCGATTTGGAGAAATCTCAGCGCATAAGGGTTTGACCAAAAGACGTTTTCGAAAATTGTATTCAATAAAACTTCCCTTCCTCAGAAAGTTGAGGAAAAAGCCCTAGGATGCCATGCCGGAAAAAAGCAGCACATCAAATCGGGTACGCAACTCACATGATTGTATTCTTCCAAATAATTTCTGTAAACAAATTTGGAGAAATAAAACTCACTTCAACCTCCCAAGTCTGTGGTGAAACCCTAGTTACTTGCTGAAGAAGAAGAACAGGAAGTCGGGTACGCAACCCCCCACGGCTGTACTTCTTCCGGATACTTTCCGAGACACGGACTTGATTTCTTAAAATCACTCAAAACCTAAAAATGATTGACAAATACGAGACAAGTGAAACGGGAGATAATTTCCCTACTGTTAAACGTTCCTAAAACCTAGCATTAAGAGCAACTAAACAAAGAACCAAGAAGATTACCCTAACAATTCTATAAAATCAGAAATACTTATTACCATTGAATAATCCTAAATTTAACAATGAATTACTCAGACATAGCAATAAAACATGATTAAACTCTAAATAAATTGCATAGAATAAACTGACTAAAAAGATAAGGAGTTCAAGATCTTCTCTATAATGATGATCAGATCTCTCTCTCCAATAGATGTAGCAAGGTGTTCCAACTCTTAATTTTAAACTCTTGTGTCACTTAGAAGACAACTCTTTTTATGTCCTCTAGGTTTAGGTTAAAACTAAGATAGAAAACCCTAATAAATAGTCTAAATTTCGGTCAAAGGCTGTCTTTGCAAATGATGGAACTTCTGGGTAAAACTTGTAATTTCTCAAGCCTTCACAAGTCTCGCAGTCGACTTGGCTGTCGATCAACGCACAGTGTGTGACGTCGATCGTTGGTTCACGCATAAACTGAATCCGACTCTGAGTTTCTGGCTGATCATCCTAAATGCTCCAAAATGGCCCAAAAGTTTCAATAGCTTCAAATGAGTACCTAACCAGTAAATACTCTAAAACAGTACCAAATGCATATAAAAGACTCTTGTAGGTAGAATAGGTAAAATCCTTGGTATATCATTGAGCTAGTGATATGCTCAAATTAACCCTAGAGCAACTTACTCTCTCAAATAAGAGGTTCGTTTGTAGTACTTAAAAGATCAAATCCACAAGGAGTGTGGGCACACAACAAACTCAATTCAGCCGCGATTAAGATGGCAAATAGATTTAAAACAGTAAGTAAAGCAAAGTAGTTGATTGATTTAGTTTGTTGTAAACAATAATAAGAAATGCGTAGATCTAGGGTTTCAAGTAGTGAATTATAATTGATAGAAGCCACGAGTTTTTTAATTAGTAAAGATTATATAAGTTATATCTATCATATGGCCTAAGCTCATAGTCTACAACTTTCGTGTGCAAACTCGGAATGACTATCGATCTCTGGTATGAAATGGCATTGATCGATGGCTTTCTTAGTCAAGCATTAAACGATCAGATTCGATTTTTTCACTTAGAATCACTAGATCATTCTCTTGATTTCCTCAATAACTTAAGCCTCATCAGAAATATTTCAAGTATTAATCATGCAATCACACAATTCTCAATATCCTTATATAATGTTTCTAGGTAGCTAATCAAGAACACAACCAATAAGTAGAAATCTGAGATCTAATAATCACCTTAGCAATTCAATTGTTTGGGCTAATTCATCAAACCGTTTATTCCGTAAAATCTAACAGGAGATCTACTCAGACATAATCAAATAAACAGATATCATAGATGAATAGAATAAACACTAATTATAAAACCAAAGGAGTTTAAGGAGGACTCTGAAGGATTTTCCCCCTTCTCTCCAAACCCTATAAATATGAATAAAACAAAGCATAGAAAGTGTGTTAAACTATGCCATCAACAATGGCTTAGAAACACATAAATAGGGTTTTGGGTCATCTACGGGCATTATGGTAACTTGTGGTGGCTTATCGGCTTTAGTCGGTCTTGAAATACACCCTGGACCACATTCTGGGATCATCTTCCGATCGACAACAAAGGCTGTGTTTTCGATCGAACACTCCTTCGTCTCCTCGGCAGCTTCATCTTGCGAGGCAGACGGACCACTCTTCAATAAAATGAGCATAACATCTGCTATAGGATCTTTATTGACCTCAAAACTAGTGGTATTAAAATTCTAACTAAAAGCTCTCTATGTTGTGACAAAATATCAGCTCAATACACTAAGTGAAGGTCTCCATCCATAGCTAAACATATGACGCGTTTGTGCAGTTCTACACCTCAAAAGCTCCATAATCACCAAAGTTCTGCAAAACGTACGTGAACCTAAAATCACTCTATAAACCCCTAGGCACACATAATAGAATTAAATAGGACCTATAACATGGTCTAAAAATGGTAAATATTGAGACCTATCAACTCCACCAGAATTAACCTTTTGCTTGTTCTCAAGCGAAACAAGGGTAAACTATGGAAGAGGTTTGAAAAAATAGGGACTTACAAATCTCTAACTTATCATTAACATCTCTACTATGTTTCAACCACATCAAATAAATGCTAATTTTAAAAGAACTTTATATACCTTATCCTAGTATAGCAACCAAATCCATTATACCAGCAATTTAGCAATACTAGTCTGACTCAGCCCCTCATTTCTTGCATAAATAAAAATGCAGGCTTTACCTTGGGAGTATCGATCAGAGGACACATGGACTCTTACCTCTCCAAGTATCTGAACACACATGCAGTCTTCTATAATCCATCTCTTTGCTCTTTCTCTCTTCTCTGAATCTCTTTATATTATTATTTTTTATAAGTCAATGACTCAATGATGCTTATACAATCCATCTTATTCATCTTTCTTTTTCTTTTCTTTTCTCTTTTATTTTTCTTTTCTTTTCTCTTTTTTTTTTGAAAAAGTGTCGGTGAATATGGGGGTCACAGGTAATTTACATATCCCTCGCTTCCACAGTGTGTGATCATTCCTTTCTGAATTAGAATATGGGGTCATCGGTAATGTACCACCCCTCTGCATCTCAGAAAATCATTGATTCCATTGAGCTAGGTTATTAGATGCATACGAGAGCTGGTCTAATTAGCATAGTGGATGAACTTCCTGTCTGATTAGCGTCAGTCGACATTGGAACTTAGTCCGTCGATCAACAGTGCACCTCTGAACGCATAGGAAAGTTGGACAAGAGGGGGTCGGACTAGTTAACATTTATCATCCTCGAATATTAATAATTGCCTGCATCCTATAAATAATAATTCACATGCCTAAAACATTATATCTAACGCTTTTCCATTTTTGGCATTCGCTTTAGTATTTTCGACAATTTCCTATTCATGATAGTCTTATAACCAAAAACCATTATTTATAGTTTGGCCTAGCTTAAGCATTATAGTTATAGAAATATATTATGTGCCCTCGCTCTCTGTGGATTCGATCCCTAAGTACTGCAATTTGACCTCTCTTGGCAAGAGTAATTCGTAGGGTGAATTTGATAGATTGCATTATTAAGAACATAAACCTTAACCCGCATGCTGTCAGTAATACCTGCTCACTGATGGTGAGTGTCGATCGACACAGTTAAGTGCTGATCAATCGCTGCTGTGATGGTTCGTCGAGCAACATTGATCAGGTGCCAGTCGATGATGAGTGCAGGTTGTCTTCCCCGGGTCTTTTTTCTTGACCTGAAATAAGTAAAACACAAAAAAAAACAGTAATGAATGAAAATAAAACCAAATTAAAACGTACCTAACAGTGGGTTTCCTCCTATTCAACGCTTATTTATAGTTTTTAGCTTGACATGTGGAACTCTGATTAAGTCCGATTTGGAACTCTGATTCAGTCCGGATGAGATTGAGAACTTGCTCCAAAACTAGTCTCAGTGTCTTCTTCTACAGCTTCATCACACTTTTTGTGAAAGCCTTCAAATACTCTTCTCCTTTGTCTATCATCTCAGCAATAAGAAGTGCTCGAAGCTTTGCAAATGGCTTTGTGTTTCCTGACACCATTTGAGAAGTGAGGAATCAATGACAACTGAGGACAGCCCTTGGTCCTTTTTTCTCTTCTTCCCAATTCTTCCTCTCTTTTTTCCCAAGACTTGTCTGATCTCGTGTGGTTGCCCTCCATCAAAAAATATTTCGACACACTTCAAACTCCTTTCCTGCTCTGGTACAAAATGGATGTTCGATCGACACTCCATTATGGTGGTGTCGATCGATACTTCTTCTGTTGGGCCTCTGTCGACGTCACTTCTATATCTCAACCCTATCTAAGAAGTTATTGCATACATATGATCATCAAATAATCCATTGTAGGAACCCATATGCAAAATTTTATCTGGTGGGATAGGAAATTCAACTAACAAAGACAGCGCAAGGAACCACAAATTTCACATGGTCATGTATCCTCTTCACTCTTTTGTGAAGACCAGCAGCCTATTCTACGCAGATATGTGGTTGTGGATGTTCTAGGACAGCAAGGTGTGACGCCTCGGAGTTGTTCATTCTCTCCTCAATTGGTCCTGGTTTTGATCATGTATCATGGCAGTTCATCCAACCATGGGTGTCGATCAATATCATCAGGTGGGTGTCGATCGGTGCAATCGGTTGGTGCTGAGTGATGATCTCGGGTGCGTGTCGATTGATGCTAGATTTTGGTGAAGTCTCCTTATCTCATCCCAAAGTGTGTTGATCATCATCAAGCTTTTTTCTCCGATTCTAGCCATTCTTCCAGCTCCAAAAAGTCTTCTTTAGTGACTTCCCTATTATAATCCAGATATTCAAGTTTTTCTCCATCATCTAGCTCCAAGAATTCTCTAGCTCCAAGAAATCTTCCATGGGGATCTCTTTGTCTACATTTGGGGCAGATTGGAGAGGAAGGGATGACATCAGAAGTGGAGGGAATGGGGGGGGGGAACACGAATGAAGAGAGATCAGTCAGTATGCCTGATCCATGATGGAGAACAGTCAGGGCCTGATCCACTAATAAGAAGACAAGTCAGAGAGTTGAGTAAAAACCACCAGTGGCTCCAAAAACTAATTGTTACCTCCTTCTCTCGTCACTACTCAATCATTGTGTATAAGTTTATTTCAAAAAAAAAAAGAGATTTTCTTTGAGTGACGAGAAAGGGATGAATATATATATGATTATGCCACTGGAAAGGTGTAATGATCCAGTACCATGAATGGAGTAAGAAGAGTGAGTGTTTATGAGAGGAGCAGTCAGATAGGGTGATCCAACTGGAGAACAACCGGTTTGATCAGAGCAGAAGTGAGTAAGAGCTGTGGACATCAATGGATCCGTCCTCTCCTGCAGTTTGTGCCGATATCCTGCATCCACCTCAAAAATTGGTAACCCCTAAACACTCTAAGCTCCACCACTCAAACACTGAAATAGCCTGTTTTTAACACCTAGCCCGTCTACCCTGAGTAGTGCCTGTGACAAGAAGCTCACGCTGATCTTAATGAATGTAGGGAGTTTTGTCTCGATAGTGTTGCTTTTTCAGGTTTGAGATGTAGAGTATGGAGCCGATTTTCGAACAACAGTCAGGGGGTTTCAGTAAGTGTAAGAGGTCCTAGCTATCTTCTTGTATGGTTCAGAGATTCGTGGTAAGAGTATGGTTACTGAGAATAGCGAGTTCCACACTTTCAAACCTTTCTCCCCGTTCTTGATACTTGCCTTGTTCGAGGACAAACAAGGATCTAAGTCTGGGGGAATTGATATATGGTGTTTTTCACATCATTGTATATATGTTTTTATTTGATTCAAGACTCTAAACCGTGTTAGTCTAGTCCCTTGTGGTCTTTTTCAGGGCTGGAGTTGATAGAAGAGTAAAGAAAGGGCACATGAAGAGAAGATGTCTTTTTGGAGTAATCCTGCGCAGAACACTCAAGAAGAACAGTCTCGGGACTGTTCCAGACGAATATGGGAACTCCTATTTCGGGAATTAAAGCCCTGTTGCCCTAATTTTCTTCTACCTATTGGCGCCTCCCTATAAAAAGACCTCCTCTATTATTTTCTATTTCTTACGCTAGTTTTGACAAGAGACCTAGACTTGTTTTGGCGATTTGCAATTGTAAGGGAGAAGGCTCCATCTTTCCTAGAGAAGATCATCCTGAACCCTTTGTTTTTCTACTCTTATCTTATGCAGTTTATTTCAGATTTAATGTCTTTGTTTCACTGCATCATGATTGAGTAGTCATCTGGCTCGCCTAGGGTTTTAGGGTATTGATAAACAAGCCAAACATAGATAAGCATCATTCATTGGACTCTTCATTCATATTAATCTTATTGCTTGCATTAACTTGATCACTTAATGCTAGATCTGCTGTTCATCGCCTAGCTAACCACGCAGGAGATAACTTGACCTATATTGAATGAGCTTAATGTCTTTAATCAGCGAAAGTAGATATTAGAGCATTAAGTGAACTAGATCGGACATGAACTCTAAAGCTTGTAGCCGCCTCTGATCCCAAGCGACAGCTTAGGTGATCCGTCCGGCTCGCAAAGGATCCATCACCACGACAGTGGGTTGGATCAGTTGAGAGATCCGATGTTCTAGATTGTGTAAACCTGTGCTTGAATAATTGTTTGGCTAAATCAATACCCGCATTAAACCCTAGGTCGGCTTTCATACCAAATCGCATTTAAACATCCTTATTTACTTGTCATCTAAGTCACCTAAATCTTAAAACCATATTTTCTTCTTAGCTTGAATTTAAAACTCATAGAAATAAAGTGTAGACTGGTCCTCTGGATTTGAATCTAAAGTACTATAATTACAACTGTTAACTTGACAGTAGCAAGGATTCATTTTTAGTGTATCAAGTTTTGGCGCCGTTGCGACGGGGACCAGATTTTTACCTCTATTTCTCGGTTTTATATCTAGTCTAAGATATCTAACTCGTTTTTATTTTCTTGTTGCAGCTCATGATCCAGGTGTATGACCAGTAGACATACTCGGAGAAATACACAAGGACCATTACAGCAATTCAGTAACGAGGAACTAGCGAGATTAGAAAGACAGAACCGTCAACAAAGGCCTACGACCACCACAATGGCCGATCCAGGCAATCAGGATGAACTTGCAGCTGCAATCGCATTAATGCAACAACAAATGACGCAGATGCAAGCAACCATCCGAACGCAGCAAGCCGCTGCAGCGCAAGCAGCTCAGAACCAGCCGCAGCAAGAACAGCAGCGGGAAGAAGCTGTTCCAATAGGGCAGAGAAACCTTCTCCACAACTTACCTGCTACACGCTCTGCCATCACACCTCCACCCTGCACTCGTCAAGACTTTGAGATCAAACCTGCTCTCATAAGCCTGGTGCAGAGAAAGATCTTTAATGGGCTCCCTGCGGAAATCCCTATTGATCATATCGAGAACTTTGAGAGGATGTGCGGGTTCACAAAAGCGAACGGAGTGCCACCAGATTACATCAAGTGTACTCTGTTCCCTTTCTCTCTGGATGGGAAAGCTGCTCGCTGGCTCGATTCTCTACCAACCGGATCACTCACCACCTGGGAACAGGTCCGATCTGCCTTCCTCACCCACTTCTACACGAAGTCCAAGAGCGCATCCCTAAGGCACAAGATCACATCCTTCAAACAGCATGCTAATGAGCCGTTCTGTGATGCCTGGGATAGATTCAACCTCTACCGTAGAGACTGCCCTAATCATGGTTTTGAGGATGACTACCTCCTTGGAGTGTTCTACGATGGAATGGGATGGGAAGCCAGGAACGCTTTGAACTCAGCCAGTAATGGAGATTTCATGACTCAATCAACCCCAGGTGCCTTCAAACTGCTTGAGAATATGGCTTCAAGTTCTGCTGATAGCAACAAGGATAATGATCGGACTGAGAAGGTGAACAGTGTTGACAACAGCAGGATCGATGAGTTGACAGCTAAGATGGATCAGCTGCTTAAGAACCATCAAAACCAGGTGTTCATCATGGAAGAAGCTACACCGGAAAAACTGGCAGCAGATGGTAAACAAGAAGCGGAACAGTCTGCTGAGGATATGAATGAAGTGAGCTATGTGAATGGGCAAGGATGGCAGTTCAAGAACTACAACCCGAACCACAATGTCAGGAACAATCCTCACCTGTTCAATAATCCTAAGGCAGATGGAGCGACTGATAACCCCAGAACAGCCAGAACCAGAATACTGGATATCAGAGGAACAACAACCAGAACTATCAGGGAAGGACCTTTGTTCTCAGCCAGCCGCAGAACAGCCAGTTTCATGCCCAAAAGCAACCAACCAACCAGCAGTCTACTCCACTCGCACAGGCTGCTCCCAAAGATGAGATGAAGAGTCTTGCTATGATGATGCAGAAGCTTCTCCAAGGACAGCAAATGCAAGGCAAAGCATTGAATCAGGTCACAATAGACATCAATGGAAGGATGAACCATATGTTTGATGATCTGAGTGCTAAGTACGATCAGGTTTCCAGTCACATGAGACAGATGGACATCCAGATTGCTCAGACTGCCGAGAATGTGAAGAGACAGCAAGGAACACTCCCTGCGAGAACAGATAAAAATCCTAAGGAGTGTAATGCTGTCACACTAAGGAGTGGAAGGCCGCTTACTGACCCAGCACATAAGAAGTATACAGCCGCTGAGAAAGGGAAACAGAAGAAGTCGGAACAACCACCTGAAGCTGTACCCACAGATGAAGAAAAGGAAGAACAGCCTACTGAGACTGTTTCGACTGACGAAGAGCGACCTGCTGAGGTTGTTCCTCCTACTGCTAACCCTTCCCCCGCTCGTCAGTATGTTCCTAAGGTACCCTACCCTGTTCCAGCCAAAGCTACTCGTAAGGATAAAGAGGAGATGAAGTGCAGAAAGATGTTAGAGGATCTCACAGTCAGACTCCCTTTGATGAGTGCGATCCAGATGATGCCATCCATGCGAAGCTTTGTAAAGGGACTGATCTCGGGAAAGGTATCTGACGATAGTGAATTCATGGTCGTTTCTAAGGAGTGTAGTGCAGTGCTCCAGAATCGGAAGATCAAGAAACAGGGTGATCCAGGGAAATTTGTCCTCTCAATCCAGATTGGAAGAACAATCTTCTCTTGTTCACTCGTTGATTTAGGATCAAGCATAAACCTGATGCCGTATTCTGTTGCTAGGCGTCTTGGGTACACAAATTTCAAACCTACCAGGATGTCTTTAGTGTTTGCTGACCGCTCAGTGAAATCACCAGTTGGAATCCTTGAAGATCTGCAAGTCTTGGTTGGAAACACACTTGTCCCAGCTGATTTCGTTGTTCTGGAACTTGAGGAAGAGTCGAAGGATCCCCTGATCCTGGGCAGACCGTTCCTATGCACCGTTGGAGCCATCATAGATGTCCGACAAGGGAAGATCGACCTCCATCTGGGTGATATTGTGATAACGTTTGAGATGGATCAGATGCTGAAGAAACCAATGTTGGACGGACAGACCTTCACTGTCCAGGAAGAGAGCGATCCTCTGGAACCACATGAAGGGATGATTGAGGAGATTCTAACAGATGATCCTCTTGAGCTTGCCTTAATCAGAGCTCAAGCTGAGCAGAGTTTAGAAAATATCGATGCTGATGCCTACGCCAAGCTCCTGGATTCAACTAGGAGTATGGAAAGGTTAGTGGCGAATCTAAGTCTGAGGGAGAACAGCGAGACCAGCCATCCAGCCGGAACAACCTCGACTCAAAACCCGTCTGTTCCAGCATCTCAGACTGATGATTCCTGGAGCGAGCTGAAAGCTCCAAAGGTAGATCTCAAACCCCTTCCTAAAGGGCTCAGGTATGCGTTCCTTGGACCTAATTCTACATATCCTGTCATTGTGAACGCTGACCTGAACAATGCTGAGACTGCTCTGCTTTTATGTGAATTGAGAAAATATCGTAAAGCATTAGGTTATTCTCTAGCTGACATACCTGGCATCTCACCTGATTTATGCATGCATAGAATACACCTAGAAGATGAATCGATGACTTCTGTGGAACATCAGAGGAGGTTAAACCCGAATCTAAAAGATGTTGTAAAGAAAGAGATAATGAAACTTCTAGAGGCTGGTGTAATCTATCCGATTTCTGATAGTAAGTGGGTTAGCCCTGTTCATGTAGTACCTAAGAAAGGTGGGATCACTGTTATAACAAATGAAAAGAATGAACTGATCCATACTAGAACAGTCACTGGTCATCGCATGTGCATTGATTTTCGTAAATTAAATGCAGCAACTCGCAAGGATCACTTCCCACTTCCTTTCATTGATCAAATGCTTGAAAGATTGGCTAACCACCCTTACTATTGCTTTTTAGATGGTTATTCAGGTTTCTTTCAGATTCCCATCCACCCCGAGGATCAGGAGAAGACAACCTTCACATGCCCATACGGAACATACGCTTACAGAAGGATGCCATTCGGTTTGTGCAATGCCCCAGCGACCTTCCAGCGCTGCATGATGTCGATTTTTACAGATCTAATCGAAGACATAATGGAGGTTTTCATGGACGATTTTAGCGTCTATGGAAACTCCTTTCATGTCTGTTTGTCAAACTTGTGCAGGGTACTGAAGCGATGCGAGGAAAAGAATCTTGTGCTGAACTGGGAAAAGTGTCACTTCATGGTCAGAGATGGGATTGTTCTAGGACATAAGATATCAGAAAAAGGCATCGAGGTTGACAAGGAAAAAATTGAGGTCATGATGAGTCTACAGCCGCCTACTACAGTAAAGGGAATTCAGAGCTTCTTGGGACATGCTGGTTTCTACAGGAGATTCATCCAGGATTTCTCTAAGATTGCTAGACCACTCACTCGGCTGCTCTGCAAAGAAGCCCAGTTCTCGTTTGATAGCGAATGTCTAGCTGCATTCCATGCGATCAAGGGGGCTCTAGTCAGTGCACCGGTTGTTCAACCTCCAGACTGGGATCTTCCTTTTGAGATCATGACAGACGCAAGTGATTTTGCAGTGGGAGCAGTCTTAGGACAGAGAAAAGACAAGAAGCTGCACGTGATCTATTATGCGAGCAGAACAATGGATGAGGCTCAGTGTCGCTATGCAACTACAGAGAAGGAGCTCCTGGCCATCGTTTATGCGTTTGAGAAGTTCAGATCCTACCTAGTTGGATCAAAGGTAATCGTGCACACTGACCATGCAGCTCTCAAGTACCTGCTCACGAAGAAGGATGCTAAACCACGGCTCTTGAGGTGGATTCTTTTGCTCCAAGAGTTTGACCTAGAGATAAGAGACAAGAAGGGGGTTGATAATGGAGTAGCAGATCACCTTTCCAGGATGAAAGTGTCGGATGAGACAGTTCTTGATGAGGAACAGCCGATGGAATATGTCAACATGATTGGTCTGAGCACTGCGGAACAGTCATCACCTGTCAGCAAGGACTGTTCCAGCGCAGATGATGAATTCATAACAGTGATCCAGAAGCAGTATCCGAATCTTCCATGGTTTGCTGAGATTGCTAACTTCCTGGCTGCTGAAAAGGAACCTCTGAAATTCACTGGGAATGAGAAGAGGAAATTTCTGAGGGAAGCAAGGCATTACTTTTGGGATGAGCCGTATTTGTATCGTCAAGGTAAGGATGGGATCTTCAGGAGATGTGTTCCAGAGGCTGACATTCCAGGGATACTTCACCACTGTCACGGTTCCTCCTATGCTGGTCATTTTGCTACCTTCAAAACAGTCTCCAAGATACTCCAAGCCGGTTTCTGGTGGCCTACTATGTTTAGGGATGCTCATGCATTTATATCACGATGCAACTCCTGCCAAAGGATGGGTAGCGTGAGCAAGAGAAACGAGATGCCTCAGAACTACATCTTGGAAGTAGAAGTGTTCGACTGTTGGGGAATCGATTTCATGGGACCCTTCCCAATTTCTCATAAGAATGAGTACATCTTGGTTGCTGTAGACTATGTCTCCAAATGGGTAGAAGCCGTTGCTAGTCCAACCAATGATGCAAAGGTCGTAACCAAGATGTTCACCTCCATCATCTTTCCAAGATTTGGAGTTCCTAGAGTGGTCATAAGCGATGGTGGATCACACTTCATCAACAAACTGTTCCAAGGATTGCTGAGCAAGAATGGGGTGAAACACAAGGTTGCAACCGCCTACCATCCCCAGACAAGTGGTCAAGTGGAAGTCTCCAACAGAGAAATCAAGAACATCCTGCAGAAAACAGTTAATACTACCCGTAAAGACTGGTCTCTCAAGTTGGATGATGCTCTTTGGGCATACAGAACCGCCTATAAGACACCATTAGGGACCACTCCTTATCATCTGGTCTATGGCAAGGCGTGTCATCTACCTGTGGAACTAGAGTACAAGGCAGCTTGGGCTGTTAAACTACTAAACTTCGACATTAAACCGGCCAAGGAGAGGCGAACCATGCAACTTCACGAGTTGGAGGAGATCAGGCATCTGGCCTATGAGAGTTCTAAGATCTACAAAGAAAAGACTAAGGCATTCCATGAGAAACGGATCATTAGCAGGAGCTTTGCACCAAATGATCAAGTCTTGCTCTTTAACTCTCGAGTGAAGCTATTCCCTGGAAAGCTTAAATCGAAATGGTTTGGACCTTTCACTATCAAGGAGGTTCGTCCTTATGGAGCTGTTGTGTTGCTGGACACAAGAGGTGGAGAATTTGTTGTTAATGGTCAGCGTCTCAAGCCCTATCTTGCTGACACACCAATCGCAGAAGGAGTAGAAATACCCTTAGGCGATCCTTCTCCAGCCTGATCGGCTCATCAAAGTCAAGCTAGTGACGTTAACCAAGCGCTTGGTGGGAGGCAACCCACTGGTATGTATATAACTTCTCTTTTCCTATGTTTTTGTTTTGTTAGATTTTAATTTGCAGGTCATAAAAACAAGAAAAACTGAGTTACTTCGGCGGAACAATCAGGTGCCTGTTCCACTCGACTGTTCCAGGTAAGTAATCAGAACCAAAAAAAAAAAATAAAAAAAAAAATGCTTATGCTTTATTTATATTTGTGTGTTTTTGTTCCTCCTATTTCTATCACAACCAGGGATGGTGTGATCTAAGTCTGGGGGAGCATTTGTGTGCTTTGAGTCAGTCCTTGTTCTTGTGTCATTTTAATGTTTTATTGAGTCTTGCTTTAGGATCGAGTCAGTCTGAACTATTGTGGGAATAAGGACCTTATTGTGTGATGTTATTTTAACCACCTCGTGCTCTAACTTTCTTATTCAGTGACCTTAGCAGTGGCGAACGACCCATACATGGACCTGGAACACCCTGACATTTCTCATTAGACTCTCCAGAAGTTCTCTACTGATCAGGTTACACTGGGTAGACTTAACTCCACCTAACTTGGACCTAACTTTGACTTTAAATTCTTCTTGTTATGGGCATTAGATCAGGGAAACGAGACCTACACTCAGGACTTCTTATCCCTTTTCATCCCTCTTGCTGTTCCTGAGTGGCTAGCTCATCTTTAGCTAGTTCCCACCTTGCACCTTAACCTTTATTCCACCCACATGCACTTGTTTTTCCCTATGTTATATATGCAGATATGTGCAAAAAGGTTGGAGAGGAAAGGATCGACACAGCCTCTTACTCATCGATGCTAAATCATTCAGAAGAGGAGGAAGGAACACGATGAAGAGAAGATCAGTCAGATGCCTGATCCATGAATGGAGAACAGTCAGGCGCCTGATCCACTAATAAGAAGAACAAGTCAGAGAGTTGAGGTAAAAACCACCAGTGGCTCCCAAAACTAATTGTTACCTCCTTCTCTCGTCACTACTCAATCATTGTGTATAAGTTTATTTCAAAAAAAAAAAAAAGATTTTTTCTTTGAGTGACGAGAAAGGGGATGAATATATATGATTATGCCACTGGGAAAGGTGTAATGATCCAGTACCATAAATAGAGTAAGGAAGAGCGAGTGTTTATGAGAGGAGCAGTCAGATAGGGTGATCCAACTGGAGAACAGCCGGTTTGATCAGAGCAGAAGTGAGTAAGAGCTGTGGACATCAATGGATCCGTCCTCTCCTGCAGTTTTGTGCGATATCCTGCATCCACCTCAAAAATTGGTAACCCCTAAACACTCTAAGCTCCACCACTCAAACACTGAAATAGCCTGTTTTAACACCTAGCCCGTCTACCCTGAGTAGTGCCTGTGACAAGAAGCTCACGCTGATCTTAATGAATGTAGGGAGTTTTGTCTCGATAGTGTTGCTTTTTCAGGTTTGAGATGTAGAGTATGGAGCCGATTTTCGAACAGCAGTCAGGGGGTTTCAGTAAGTGTATGAGGTCCTAGCTAACTTCTTGTATGGTTCAGAGATTCGTGGTAAGAGTATGGTTACTGAGAATAAGCGAGTTCCCACACTTTCAAACCTTTCTCCCTGTTCTTGATACTTGCCTTGTTCGAGGACAAACAAGGATCTAAGTCTGGGGGAATTGATATATGGTGTTTTTCACATCATTGTATATATGTTTTTATTTGATTCAAGACTCTAAACCGTGTTAGTCTAGTCCCTTGTGGTCTTTTTCAGGTCTGGAGTTGATAGAAGAGTAAAGAAAGGGCACATGAAGAGAAGATGTCTTTTTGGAGTAATCCTGCGGAGAACACTCAAGAAGAACAGTCCCGAGACTGTTCTCAAGCGGAACAGGCGGACGGGTGATCCCGATGACTGTTCCAGACGAATATGGAAACTCCTATTTCGGGAATTAAAGCCCTGTTGCCCTAATTTTCTTCTACCTATTGGCGCCTCCCTATAAAAAGACCTCCTCTATTATTTTCTATTTTCTTACGCTAGTTTTGACAAGAGACCTAGACTTGTTTTGGCGATTTGCAATTGTAAGGGAGAAGGCTCCATCTTTCCTAGAGAAGATCATCCTGAACCCTTTGTTTTTCTACTCTTATCCTATGCAGTTTATTTCAGATTTAATGTCTTTGTTTCACTGCATCATGATTGAGTAGTCATCTGGCTCGCCTAGGGTTTTAGGGTATTGATAAACAAGCCAAACATAGATAAGCATCATTCATTGGACTCTTCATTCATATTAATCTTATTGCTTGCATTAACTTGATCACTTAATGCTAGATCTGCTGTTCATCGCCTAGCTAACCACCCAGGAGATAACTTGACCTATATTGAATGAGCTTAATGTCTTTAATCAGCGAAAGTAGATATTAGAGCATTAAGTGAACTAGATCGGACATGAACTCTAAAGCTTGTAGCCGCCTCTGATCCCAAGCGACAGCTTAGGTGATCCGTCCTGCTCGCAAAGGATCCATCACCACGACAGTGGGTTGGATCAGTTGAGAGATCCGATGTTCTAGATTGTGTAAACCTGTGCTTGAATAATTGTTTGGCTAAATCAATACCCGCATTAAACCCTAGGTCGGCTTTCATATCAAATCGCATTTAAACATCTTTATTTACTTGTCATCTAAGTCACCTAAATCTTAAAACCATATTTTCTTCTTAGCTTGAATTTAAAACTCATAGAAATAAAGTGTAGACTGGTCCTCTGGATTTGAATCTAAAGTACTATAATTACAACTGTTAACTTGACAGTAGCAAGGATTCATTTTTAGTGTATCACGTGGGCACACAATAAACTCAATTTAGTCGCGATTAAGCTAGGCAAATATATTTAAAGTAGTAAATAAAACAAAGCAATTGATTAATTTAGTTGTTGTAAGCAATAATAAGAATTAGCTAGATCTAGGGTTTCAGGTAGTGAATTATAATGGATAGAAGACAAAGGGCTTTCAATTACAAAACACGAATTCAACTACTAAAGATATTATAAGTTATATATATATCTTATGGCTAAGCTCAGAGTCTACAAACTTTCATGTGCAAACTCGGAATGACTGTCAATCGATGGGTATGCAAACGGGATCAATCGATGGATTTCTTAGTCAAACATTAAATGATCAGTTCAATTGGTTCACTTAGAATCACTAGACCATTCTCTTGGTTTCGCCTAGTAACTTAAGCTCATCAAAGATATTTCAAGTATTGATCACGCAATCACACAATTCTCAATATCCTAATATCATGGTTCTAGGTAGCTAATTCAAGAACATAAGCAATAAGTACAAATATGATTATAGATCTAATAATCACCCTAACAATTTTATTGTTTGGCTTAGTTCATCAAAACCTTTAATAAACCTAAAATCTACAGGAAATGTATTAAGACCTGATCAAAGAAACATAAATTAGAGATGAATATAATAAATATCATTTATAAAATCAAAGGAGTTCCAGGAGGAATTTTAAGGAGTTCCTCCCTTCTCTCCTAAACCTATAACTATGAATATAAGAAAGCGTAGAAAGACTGTTAAAGCGTGGCAGTCAACAATGGCTTAGAAAACACATAACTAAGGTTTTGGGTTGTCCAGGGGTATTATGGTCACTTTTGGTAGCTTATGGACTTTAATTGGTCTTGAAATATACTCGGACCGCATTTTGGGATCACCGTTGATCTACAACAAGGCTGTTCATGGATCGACACTCCTTCATCTCCTCGGTAGCTTCATCTCGCGAGGCAGAAAAACCACTCTTCAATAAAACGGGCATAACTTCTGCTATAGGATGCTGATTGACCTCAAAAATAGGGCATTGGAAAAGCTACTAAAATTCTATCTTGTGTCCAAATATCAGCTCAATCGCACCATGGAAAAATCCTCCATGCATAGATAAACATCTGATGCGTCTGTACAATTCTGAACCTCAAAAGCTCCAGAATCACTAAAGTTCTTCAAAACGTGCATGAACCTGAAAACAATCAAAAAACCTCCAAAACACATAATAAACTCGAAATATATCATGGTCTAAAAGTGATAAATATTGAGACTTATCAGCTAGGTTGTTAGATGCATGCAAAAACTGGTCTATATTAACTTAGTGAACATATCGATTAGGACGATAATGCTTGTCTAAGGTAATATCGATCAACACCATAATATCGATCGACACTCATTCTTTGCTCGCATATTGACGACTATACCAAAGACTTAGTCATATGATTAGACTCCCAGCTATAGCTAGATATCTTGCTTTAGTATTTGAGTTCTAGGACGGTTTTACCACACACAATTAGCATCTATATTACAATAATATATCTTGAAACCCTAGATCTAGATATCCATTCTCATAAGTTTACAAACCATTTCTCAACTGATCTCTACTGTTTACCGCTTTACAATTACCCGCCTAGCTTAATCTTAATATTTATAAGTCTATTGTGTGTACACGTCCATGTGGATTCGATCTCTAAGTACTACAACTTATCCTATTATTTAAGTGAGTAAAGTTTCTCATAGGGTAATTTGAGTAATATTAGTGGTGTATATGAGTTAGAGGACGGCTTAAGGCCTATGTGTGTCGGTGCAACATGGTTGAGGTATGTACATCTCACGTGTTGCATCATTTCTTGACTGGATCATGTGGAGACCGCTTGAGGTGGCATGATTCATCGCCGGAGTGGGCATGTGGTGTGCATGTGTAAAGTAAGAACGTAGTAACACAGATCACGTGGAGACAGCGTGATGTGGCATGAGCGTGTGAATGTCGTAGCACGGATTGTGTGGAGACAGTGTGATGTGGTGTAATCGCGTGAAGGTGTGGAACTTACGGAGACAGCATGATGTGGTGAGTTCTCACGCGACAACATGAGAGGCGTGGAGACAGCGTGATGTGGCGTGGTCTCATGTTGGCACCATTGGGGTGTTTATCCTCGTTTCTTGTTGATTGCTTTTGTTTTATTGGATTTCTAAGTTAAATTCTTATGCTAAGTTGTATGATGATTGTTGGTGATTGATTTTGGGGCTCCTAGGGCTTTCCTCATCGAGTATTTGTCAAAATACTCATCCCTCCTTTTTTTCAGGTGAGTTTGAGGAAGTGCATGATTAGTCATCTCGGTGATATGCTGGATTTTGGGTTTGATCTTCATTGTGTTATTTCATTTTAAGACTTAACTAGATTTTGACCCGCGCAACCATGCGGGTATTTGATTCCATTTATATATTTATAGATATTTATTTTGCATTATTAGTGACATGTTTTTAAATTAATCATATATTTAAAATTTTATATAAAATTTTGATTATTAAACGAATTAGTATATGTAGGAAATAACATATTTAAATATTTTTATGTTTTTTTACCCGCACTTGAACGTTCTAGATTACCTTTTAGCATTTTTTTATGTTTATTTATGTTAGATAAATATTCTTTTAACCCGTTTTGCTAATATATTATATTTTTAACATAAATATTTATATTTTTGAAAATAATATATATATTTAATATAATTTTATCATATTTGGTTCAGTATAATAATTTTTAAATATGATAGATTATGATTATAAAATGAATAATATTATGATAAAAAAATAATTTTCATTTAATAAACAATAACTGAATATATATTAATGTATAATAAATTTTATTATTAATTACGAAACTAGTGATATCTATATAAAATTTAAAAATTGAGATTTTGTTAAAATATTCTTTTCAGAAAATTTGTTAGAATTTAAAGAATATATACATGTATTAATTTAAAATGAAAAGATGCCAAAAGATATTATGATTAAAGTAGTTATACATATTTTATATTATTATTTTAAGAAAATACATTTATAAATTTCTAAGAAAATGTCCAACTAAAAAAGTCACACATAAAAGAAGTATGACTTCTGAAATAGTATAGATAATTTGGTTTTAATCATTACCTAGTACAGTTTTGTAAGACTTTTGGATTTGATCATTGGGAATTAGATTTGTATAGGCATTTTAAGTGTTTCTTATTGGTACTTGCCGCCTAAGGTAAGTAAGAGGCGGGTGTGACAGCTTACTTCTTGATTGTTGAATAGAGATATAGAAAGATCAATACAAGTTTTTTTTTTCTTTTTTTTAATACAAGTCGTTTCATAGTTTCGTTCCTGATTTTGTTTCTCGATCAATCATGCCACTGACGATTTGGTGAAGTCGTTCCGATGAAATATGTGAAAGAAACTTCAAACCTATGATGCTCGACAAATGAAGATCAACAGCGGATCAGATGAAGAGGTGACTTTCCCGTACCCTTAGTTTGCATGCCCCCTCTTAACACCTGTTACTGGTTCAAACAGTTGTTTGTTTTTTAAACCTATGTTGTTTTAATGGATTGTTTGGGTTGAACAATTGATTTCAAAGCGATTGTAAACGGGGTTGGGTTCACACATCATATGTAATTCCCTATTTTGGGTCTTTTTATAATATACAAAATTTGTCGATAAAGAAAACACAGTTTATAAATGAACAGTAGATACTTTATAACGAAATAATGTCGAGAATGTTGAAACTACGAGGATGATTGGTTAGTGCTTTGGTTGCTGTAGACAGCTAAAAATATTTCTACAGCTACAGTATTTAACAATCACAGCAAAAATCTTAAGAGCTACAGCAAAAAAACACACAACATTTATTCTACAGCAAAAAACTAAAATCACAGCTTCAACCAATCATATCCTAAGATGGTTTATTAATTTTAGGATTATTTTAGATTTATATCTTAACTTTTTATTTATTTTTAGAATACAAAACTATTTCATTTCACAACATTATATAACAATTAAAATTTATAATTTAAATTTCTTCTCTTTCTATTAGATTATTTGATATATTTATTTATGTTGAATGCCTATTATAAAATACAAATTCATTTTTATCGATAATGTGATAAATTAGCACCAAATACCAAAATAAAAATAAAAATTAACGATGAAAGTTATTTAAAAAAATAGGTTGATATAAATATATATAAAGTAGTTATTAATTATATTTTACTATAAAATTTAAATTCTTATTATATTAACAAATTATAGCATATATCATATCGCCTGAATTTAGAAATGGATTTTTTATTAATTTAATGTATATATTAATTTATACAATTTTTATTTGTGCTTCATAAATGTAACCTTTAATAAAACGTACATCATCTGTCTATCTTTATTTTTGATTAGATTTATGCACACAAATAATTTTTTTGTAAAAGATTATATTTCTTAAATCAAAACTTCATTAACTCTACATTTAACCATATTTTCACCAATAAAAATATTTTTTCAATATAATTTTTTCTAAATATTTTATCCAAGAAAATAAAGCTAAATATTTTTTGTAGGTTTATATAATTATATATAAGTATTTATTAGTTATTTTTTTACTTAAGAAATTTTGAATTATTCTTATCTTATAAATTTATAGCATATTTATATGGGAATTTGCCAAATATAACTCAAAACTTAATTTTAAATGAAAAGTATACTCAAATATCAATCAAATGTAAAATTAACCCAAAAGCCTTGTGAAATTACAACTAGCCCTTTATGACCAAACAAAAACCATAATTTATTTTTAAGAATATAACCTTGGAAGTTTTCTGAGTTTGTGTAATCGTCTAGACGACTTCGTGGAAGTCGTCCAAACGATTTTCTAAAAGTCGTCCATATGATTTCCTGGCTTCTTGGAAATCTTCCAAACGACTTCCAAGAAGTCGTCTTATATAATTGATCTTAAAAATAATTTATAAATTTTATAAAAAATATTTTAGGGAAAAAATTGAAATTAGGTAATTATAAATATTTTAAATAATTTAAATTAAGATATAATAAAATTGAATTATTTTCAACATAGATGTGTGAATGTATTGAGTCATTTGGTAAGATATATTGTAGTTTGTTTGTGTTTTTAGGATTAATTTTTAGAAACTAAACATTTTTATTTTAAAATTAAATTTTTACTTATAGATAGTCAACGTTTCTCATTTCATTTCTCTACAACTTGATCCGATATTCAACATTTTTTTTTTGGGGGGGGGGGGAGGGGGTTACAGTAATTTTGTTCTTTTTTTTAAACTCAAGCAATGAAAAAACAAAGTCTTTTCTATTTGGTAAATTCTTTCAAATAGTTATTTTAAGTTTTTGTCACTAAAATAATTTTTAAATAAATAATCAAAATTAATTTTTTTTTATTTTGAAAAATTGTAGTATTTTTTTTACATTTTTGAAATTTTTAAACTCAACTCTTGCAACCCCACTAGATAACTCTAACCCATAAATCTAGATTAATTAATTATAAGGATATAATATATATATTTACAGTCTTTCATAAATTTTTTTTGATTATTTTTCACTAAAAATATTTTTGTAACAATTTCTTTTTTAAAGCTATATTAAAGTATTTCAGTATTTATTTTTCCCGATTTATTGACCAAATATAACAATCTACCAGTGCTCGAGGCCCGCGTTTGCATTTTCTAAAGCATCCGGGTTAGTTGCGGCGGGTCCGTGTTGAGATAGAGAGGATGGAGAAAGGAGGGGAAGCAGGAGAGTATCATTCAAAGGATTTCGAATGGGAGTTTGTGAAGAATTTGGTAGAGAATGATCCATCTCTCTCCCACCATGTGCACCACCAACATCCAGAAGATTCCTCATCCTCCTCCTCAGATTCGAAGCCATGGCAAGATTTCCACTCCCGTCACTCTTCAGGAAAGTTTTTCAAGGTACACACCACGTCAAATCCCACCCATATTAGATGTGTACACAATTGAACTTTACGATTTCAATTGGGATGCTTGATTCTTCCATGAATGGATAAATATAACTACAATTGATCTTAGATCCTAATGTATGTTAGGAAAGAAGGTATCTGTTAAAGGAATTTCCTGAGTTACTTTCCTGTGGCGAAAACGCTAAACTCTTGGAAGTCGGTTGCGGTAACGGGAGTACTGTGCTTCCCATTTTACGGTATGTTTTCTTATGGCCTAACCTATTCACTGCTTATCTTTTTTTTATATTTGCTTTTCCTGTGCAGTGGAAGCACCAACATTACCCGTATATGCTTGCGACTGTAGCAGTGAGGCTCTTATTAGGACTAAAGAGAACATTAATCGCGCTATTGCTACAGTTGATAAATTCCATTCTTTCTCTTGTGACTTTTCAACCTCTGCATTCCCAAATTGGGTGGCGTGTCATCATTGTCGACACAACCGACATTGCTACCATTCAGGTTTCAGTTCCTTCACATAAGATACACTTTACTCTCTCATCTGCTAATCTTGTACGTTTTATGTTTTCATCATTAACAGGAGAGAGTGAAGATACTTCTTTCAAAGAGCATTGCATCGGTGGGGTGGATTTTGTCACTCTGGTATGTTAACACCAACCCATTCATTTACTGTCATATATCTGCACTGGATCTAGATTTGTGTATTATATGCTCTTCGTGTTCTATTATCTGATTCGTAATTATTAGGCTCTTTCCATCATAGCTCATTGTAACTCGGCTTGTTATGTCAGATTTTCACATTGTCGGCAGTGCCTAAAGAAAGGATGCCAACAGCTATCAAAGAATGTTTTGCTGTGCTGAAGCCTGGTGGTCTGCTCTTGTTTAGAGATTATGGTAATTGTTGACTCACCATAAAAGTTCAGCATTTAGGAGTAAACATATGCTATCCAAATAAGGAGAAACTAAGACATGGAACAAAAATTCAGGCTTATATGACATGACTATGCTGCGGTTTGAGCCTGAGAAATGTATTGGGTTAGGGAATATGCGCGGTCAGACGGAACCCTTTCCTATTTCTTCTGTCTCGACACTGTTAGGAGACTATTTACAGATGCAGGATTCATCGAGGTAAACCTTATTGTTCCTGTTCTTTTTTTCCGACTAATGCATTGCTTTTCATGTATTCTGTGTGCATTCACATGGTGTTTCTATCAGACAATCCTTTGTATGAAAAATTCTCTGTATAAAAACATTGCTTCAAAATATGATTAGGGACAATATATTTGAATGGGATCACCTGTCTTATTAGTATTTCGATCTTGACTGCAGGTCGAGCTTGAAAATTGTTGTGTCAAAGCAGTAAACCGAAGAAAGAAAACGAACATGTACAGAGTTTGGGTTCATGGGAAGTTCCAAAAGCCTTTTCCAAATAAGATTGAAACGCAAGGGAAAATGATCTATTCCAACATTAATTATACACGTCGTGTGCTTTGTTCTTCTCGAACTTTTAATAGTTCATATTCCATAATAAATTAATAAAATTCAGAAAAAAAACTACATGGATTCTCGAAATCGTGTTTATATATATATTGAACGTTAAAAGTGATAGTTAATCAACTGTTCATTTATTAAAATGATGCTGTTTTAGATGAATTCTGCAAATAAAAAAGATAATTCTAAACCCTAGAACAAAGGATGAACTAAGATCTGTAATTCTAGATTCTTGCATAAATTTACTTCTCTATCTACTGCTTTATTTCTTGACTCCACATTGTCGTAATAGAAAACACAAAGCACAATGTAAGAATATATGTCCGATTGAAAGGCCAAAAACCTAAGATCACATCAAAATTAGGAAATTTGGTTTCATTACACGTTTACATCTGGAAACAGTTATAATTATGATTAGAATAGCTGAGACTAAGAACAATGCGCTAGAGACCACCATTGTTGGCTATTGCTGAAGATTTTTCTTTCCTATATGAATGAATGGAGAACAAGAGATACTCATTGATATAACATGGTTTTATGGGCTTTTGACCATGATAGAAGTTATGTTTTAGAGTCTTTTTAAATTGTTTCTTTTCGTTTTTAGAGTTTTTGCAGGTTTAGGTATGTCTTTGCCAAGTTTGAAGATTTTGGAACAATTTAGAGCATAAGGATAAGTGATGCTGAAAAGAACAACTTGGAGTCAAACGTTGCACCTGGTGTCGATCGACACCCACCTTGTTGTCGGCCGACACGCATCATGATCAAGTGTCCTGACGATTTTTAATGAAGTTTAAGAATTGTAGTTTAGCTTAGAAGTTTCCCTTATTTACAAAGAAGTGCAATTCATGTTTAGATCTATATCTATCATTCTTACGCCATTGTTTAGACTATGTTTTATTTTATCTTAGAGAGCTTTAGAGAGACAAGTCAGAACTCCTTTAGAGAGAAGATTTCAATCTCCCTTACTTATTATTTGATGTTTTAATGCAATTTATTCAAAATATGATTTGTATTTCTGGTATCATGTGTGAGCAATCCTCATGTTAGATTTAGGGCTATTCAGTGGAATGATGAATTATTAGATTGAAGTGTTAGAGTTATCTTATATTTTTCATCTAGAGTGTTCCTAATGCTAGATTTGAATTAACAACCTGGAATCTAGATCTTAGGATAATTGGTAGAGACAAGATTGTTATTGATTGTCTGAACTAATCTTAAATGAGCTAAATATCTATCTACAAAGATATTTGGTTTAGAGATTTAGTGAACTTATCAAACTTGATATTAATGATTGTCTGAGCTGATTGAATTTGCAAATAGATTTAGAATTCTAGGATCTAGCTATAGATTGTCTCTTGAATGAAAATTGGTTGATTTGAATATTGGATTGGAGTTCTGAAACTGTTCTTTATAAACCCTTAACAATTGTTTGATCT
Organism: Moricandia arvensis; assembly: GCA_905132765.1. Lineage (NCBI taxonomy): Eukaryota > Viridiplantae > Streptophyta > Magnoliopsida > Brassicales > Brassicaceae > Moricandia > Moricandia arvensis. The sequence goes on from CAJHQP010003386.1 coordinate 46,966, forward strand.
GCAATTTTGATTTACATACAAATTTCCATTATTTTAGCGCCCTTGTCCATAATTTTTTCTTCTATTTAGTGTCTTTTACTTGCATTATATTCACTTATTTAGCTTAATTCAAGCACATATTTCTATTGACTGATATGAGTCTATGTGAATATAATCCCTAAGTAATATATTGTGCCACTAAAACTGCGAGTTGCTCATTAGGGTTAATTTGAGCATATTAATTTTTTTCCGTTGTTGCGAGGACTTTTTTGATTCACAATTAGATTAGGCGTAGAATTTAGACTAGAATTTTATTTTATGTATACTCATAGTTATTTCTCTCTTTTATATTGGCTTTGAAGTGCATGCATCTAGCTACCAAAAACAATAAGGGAAATAAACTTTTGAAACTTTCGAATCAAGAGTTGTCTAAGTTAGAACAAACCAACCCAAAGAGAGTGTCGACCGAGACCCACTTGGTGAAGATCGACACCATTCGGGAAAACACGTCTGAAGAGATGGTTAATCCGGTCATTCTAGAGGCTGATGCTGAAGGAGTCTTACAATACCAAGATTGACATGCTCGCAACAGATCTGGAGAGAAGATTGATGCACAATGGAATATGATTCTTGGTGAAGTGGTTGTGGTTGAGAATGCTGAGAATATTTGAGGTGTTTGTGGGAGAACACTTGGAGATTTCAATAGGCATGATCAGTTATATGTTAACATGTTTTCGCTTCGACCTCCACCATTCCGGAGAAATGATTTTGAGCTGAAACATGTGTACTACACTATGTGGGTCCACACCCTTTTCATGGTCTTCCTCATGAGCATCCGATGGACTACCTTGAAAAGTTTTAGGATCTAGTGATAAGCATCAAGTTAAATGGATTCTATGAAGACCACCTATTTTGAAAGTTGTTCCATACCCTCTTGGTTGGGATGTAGTTTACTGTCTCAAGCAGTTGCAACTGATCATTGACTATCTAGAATGACACCAAAAATGATTTCCTTAACAATCTCTTTGATAATGCGAAGTCTGAAGAGCTGAGGAACAATGTCTCCATGTTTTCTCAGGGTCCTACCGAAGCTTCTAAAAATCTTGGATGAGATTCAGAGCTTACTAGAGGCATGTCCTTGTTTTCGGCGAGGTTCAGTTGTTAAGCAATTTCTTCTGAGGTATTTATTGAAAGTATCAGATGACTCTGATGCTACAAGTGAAGGAAACATATGAGCTAGAAGGCTCATTGAGAACTTGGTTTATGGCAGTATTACCAAAATGCAGAGCTTGACAGGAAGAGACTAGTTGAAAAACAAGGATGGAGGTCAAGATTGCTGAGATAAAAACCAAACTGGATTCGGTTCATAGTCTCCTTGTGAACACGAATCAAGTTCACTTTGCTTTTCTCTTGGATTCATGTCAGAAGAAAGTGTGTGTTTTCTTCTTAGAACTTGTAACAAGTTTGTGTAAACATTTGTTCATCGTATCTTCAGAGTCCTTCTTCATTTCAGATTCTATATCTTTGAGCTCGTACGAGCTATTGTTTTAAGAACGGTAGTTTGATCCATGGAGAGAAACTGTGTTTATCTATATCATACCTTGAGCCACTCCTGATCAATCAATGATCATCTTTAAACTCTTTTTGAATGTTTGGTTCCACCTCCCCTTGATCCTGCTTCAGTTACCCCATCCCAACGTATATATCTTACTCCTCTTTATTCATTCCACAGAACACCTTAATAAATCACTCGAAAAATCCGTGAAAATCTACCGCCCATGGTACCGTCAAATCCCGAATCATCAGTTTCCCTTTGGCATCATCCCTGTTATCACCGAACTATCTTTTACACACTCATCTAAGCTTTATTACAGTCTCTGATAAGTTGAGTACATTTTTTAAACAATTCTTCTACTTTCACTTCTTATGAATCTTTTTACACTTCTTAGATACCACAAGAGCAGTAGAACTCTTTATCAATTTGTTAGAATTTCATATATTTTCCAAACCAGGAACTGTGTATATCGGAGTTGCATGCTTTCTCCAAGAAACTTCATGGGCGTCTCGATTATTTAAAGTGAGCTCTCAAACGTCCGTTTGTTTAATTTCTTTTCTTCCAATTATTATATCTTGGAAGAGTATACGATTACTTTAGCTTCCCTAAAGTTATATGTTGTGTATGCCTTAAGAAAGGTGAAAGCATAAAGCTTATAGAAATTTTATTCGAATAAGATTTAACCATTTTATTATAGAATCAAGTTACTCGATGTTTGAAGTCTCCCGAATACAAGATTATAAACTCAAATATAAACTCTTCTTATTAATCTATCTTAAAGAAAACCTATCTCAAAAACCTTAAGCTCTCAATCTCTCATAAACTCATAAGTTATGCTACACATTAGCATCTCCTTATATATAACTCATAAATTCCTAAACTCATTAGGTATAACACAAATAGATGTTTCCTAATCCTTTTAGATAAATCATAACTCGGTAGGATTAAGAAGCTTGGTTCTCAAGCTAACTTTAAGCTTAATCCAACATTCTCCCCTTTAAGCTTAAACTTTTTCATATCTACGTTCTTCATGCCAATGTACTCTCTCATTTCTTTGGACCGAATTCGTCCTAGAGGTTTGGTCAAAATGTCTGCATATAACGACTTAATACTCCAAGGTTAAAGGATAGATCGGGTCTCGTATGTAGTAAATATCGTAAGTCCCCGACATTCTTTCTATACATCATCACATCAATTTCTTCCTCGTTTTCTGACTTTGATATCTTCAATCCAAGCTCCATTGGTGGACGAACTGGATTACAATTGCTCATCCCGACATTCTCTAAAATCTTAGACGCATAGCGCCTATGGTTCAGACGAATTTCTCCTTCATATTGACATTCTTCTATACCAAGATCGTATGTTTGTTTCCCAAGGTCGATCATGTCGAACTTGCTTGACATGTTTTGCTTAACTTCTCAATGATTCTCTTGTTAGTTCCGGGGTGACAAATAAGTCATCTACATACACAAGAACTATGAGGATCTCTCCGTTTATTGCCTTTCGATACTCTGAAGGTTCTTTGGCGCACTCTTTGAGCTGAAGCTCGCAGAGAATTTGATTCAATTATTTGTTCCACGCCCATGGTGCTTGCTCAAGCCGTACAGAGCTTTGTTTAGTTTGCAAACTTTACTCTCACATCCTTTATTCTTGAAGCCTTCATGTTGTGTAACATATATAATTTCTTTTTAACTCTCCATGAAGGAATGTGGTCTTAACGTCTAGATGATCTACTTCCAATCCATTTTTGCTGTTAGATAAACAGAAGCTGTATTGTCTCAATTCTTGCTACTGGAGCGAACACCTCATCAAAATCAATTCCATGGCGTTCAACATATCCTTTCACAATGAGCCGAGCTTTGTATTTGTTGATAGTTCCATCCGCATTGCACTTGATCTTAAAACCGCACTTTAGACCGATAGGTTTAGCTCTATACGGAAGATCTACTAGAATCCACATTTTATTTTTTCTCATAGAGTCAATTTCCTCACACGCTCTTGTCCATTATCTAGACTCCTTTTCTTCTCCAAAATTCCTTGGCTCGTTGTTTAGATATAGTAGTATCTTTCTCTAGCTCTTCGGCCAAGAAGAATGTAGTCCTTCAAGGTACTTAGGTTTTGTTGTTTGTCTCTCCGATCTTTGAAGGAGTTGTATCTCTGAATCTTATTCTTCGGCTTCTTCTTCTTGATCAGCTGCGACTTCATTATCATGTGTGGTTTGTACATCTTTACTGTTGATGTTTTGATCTGCATTTGATGCTTCATCATCTATTGTCTCGGTTATGCCATGATTACCAAAGCTTCCAAGCCAAAATGATGAAGCTTCCATTGCTTTGTGTCTGCGGGCCTTCTTTTATCCAGTCCATCCTTTTGTTTCATCAAATATAACATCTTGAATCACTATTTTTTTTCTTGTTTTTGGATCATACAATCGATATGCTTTCGGCCTTGGCTCTGTTCCAAGATGCACTAGTATATGAGACCTGTCGTCGAGTTTCTTCTGCTTCGTCCCATCTATCTTAGCGTACCCGACACACCCAAATAGCTCGTAGATGATCTACATTAGGTATCTTACTTCGATATAACTCGTAGCGGTGTCTTTTATTTCAAATCTCTAGTGTCCAATATATTTAAGAGATATGTTCGAGTGCCGTATGGCCTCTCCCCAAAAATAATTCGGCATATCCATATGTTTTAGAATACTCCTTGCCATCTCCATCATTGTTTTGTTTTTCCGCTCAGCCAACCGTTCTGTTGAGGTGTGTATGGTGCAGTGACATCACGTTTTATGCTTGTGTCTTGGCAGTAGCTATTGAATTCTGCAGATACAATCTCACCTCCTCATCGGTTCTAAAGGTTTGTATTGTCTCCCTAGTTCTTGCTCGACAAGGTTTCTCAGCTTCTTGAATTTGCTAAAGGCTTTGCTTTTTTTTAACAACATTTTCCACATGTACCTGGTGTAGTCATCAATAACCCATGAAGATATACTTTTTCCCGCTCATTGCGCTTGACGTTATGGGTCCGCAAAGATCTTCATGTAGGATCTCTAGTGTCTTAGTTGCTCGATACGATGTAGCTTTCGGGAAGGCTTGCCTAGCTTGTTTCCCAAGCAGATAGGACCCACACACTTATTTTGATATTAACACTTGGAATGCCAAGAATTATCTCCTTCTGTATCATGGATCGTATAGTCTCGAAGTTCACGTGACCTAGGCGTGCATGCCATTTACTTGATTCACCTCCGGCAGTTAGGTAGATACATGGCATGCATTTTATTCCCATAAAGACTTATATAATTTGTTCTTTGATCTTTTGGCTGTAACTAATAGCTTCCCGTGTTGATCATGAATCGTCCGCTGCTCCTCTCAATCTTATGTCGCAGCCCGCTTCAGTTGCCTGTCCAAGCTAATAATGTTACTCTTTAGTCCTGGAATAAAGTAGATATCTGTCATTCGTCTTGAATCTCAATTCATGTCTGTAAACGAGATTGTGACTTTTCATTTGATGTCTACGCGAGAATCTTCGCTGAAACATACTTTTCCTGTAATTGTATTATCAAGTTTAGAAAAGTATCTTCAATCTCCGTGATTACTGGTACCGTTGTTGAGATACCAATTATTATCTCCTCTGGTATTTGTTTCATATGTCTCGGGCAAGACATTCTTATCGTTAAAGAAAACCACTTATGCATCATAAGCTCATAGGCCTCTTGTGTCTTAGTGTTTTCCCCTTCGTGAATCTCTTGTAATCTAAGCAGTGTATCCGGACAGGTAGCTGCAAAGTTACCTATCTTATCACAACAAAAACAAGTAATTCGTGATGCGTCTCTTTCTCCATTATAACGCCCATGGCCTCTCCCTCTGTAGTAGAAGCGACTTCCACGTCCCCTGCTTCTATATGAATCGGAATTGTATCTGTAGTTGTCATCACGATTGTTGTTGCGGTTGCTTTGTTCTGATGGTAAACGGCTTCCTTGATCTTGTTGTGAGCGGTTTGATTGATTTACTAGTCCCTCGGTATTTGCATACATTTGTTTTCTTTTATCTTCTTCAGTTTATTCTTCTTCAGCGATTCGTTCTTCGTATGCTTTCAACCTTCCTAGATTATCTTCAAAACTTGTAGTGTTAAGATCAAGTACTCGCTCGAGTGATGCATTGATGTGTATTTATTTCTTTCGAGGCAAACTCATAAGGATTTCTTTACAAACTTTGTTTCTTAAATGGTAATCCCTAGGGCATTTTTGACGCTAACTTGGACAGCTTTCCACCGAAATATCAATATTCTCGGACTCTTTCATCTTTAGACGATTAAACTCAGTCATCAAATTTTGAAGTCTGCCTTCTTTCACACATTATGCAACTACATTTCTCGTTCTTACGGCCCCCCATAATTGCTTGGAAAGTTCGATGTTTGACTGCCTTCATTTCACACGCTCTGATACCAAATATAGAAATAAAGTTACTCGATGTTTGAAGTCTCACGAACACAATATTATAAACAGAAATAAGAAACTCTTCTTATTAATCTCTCTTAAGGAGAACTATCTTAAAAACCTTAACCTCTCAATCTCTCACAAACTCATTAGTTATGCTACACATTAACATCTCCTTATATATAACTCATAAATTCTTAAAGTCATTAGGTATAATAAAAATAGATATTTCCTAATCCATTTAGATAATCATAACTCAGTTAGGATTAGAAAGCTTGGTCTCAAGCTAACTTTAAGCTTAATCCAACATTTATGTCATTTCATTTTCTTAGATTAAATTATAAGAATATGCTTATTAGTATATCTTGATCATTTGTATGAAAATTATTCATGTGTAATCCATATATATATATATAGAGCATTCTTTGGTTATAGTTGTTTGCCTATATTGGTGCTGTTTCGGATCAAATTGATCATTCTCTGGTTTCAGTGTGATATTGTTCTTAATAAAATGCAAGTCAAAGTTTATTTCCAAAAATTCCAGTTGATGATGATTGTAACATCTCAAAACCCAAGCCCAATTTTTTAAAAGAGAAAATGGCTTCTCTACAACCCATTACGGGAAAACCTCGGGTTCCCCTTACCTTTTCCTATAAATAGAGAGCCTCTTCCTCTATTTTGCCTCATTCATAACTAAAGCGTAGCATAAATCTCCAGAGACAAGAAACCCTAAACCTCTCTCTCCCCTTCTCTCTCTCTCTCTCTCTAGACTGACATCTCTCTCTCCTCTCGTCGGTGATCTCCATCTACTTGCCCTCTCTCTTTTCTCTCTCTTTTCTGTGAGCCGTCGCCGAGATCATTTGGTGGTGTGTTGTGTTGATTGGAGCTTTTGGATTCTCTCAGATCCATATTCCCGATTCCCAGATCCAAATCTCCAGAATCTATTATAATGTGAGCTTGATTTAAACCTAATTTTCTTCTCATGGTCTTTATATTGGTTGATGTTCGAATTATGGTTCAGATAGTCCTTATATGAAAGTTAGGTTGATAGATTATAATGGGATGTTTGGTTGTTAGATGAATGGATCATGATGCTTAAGAACCTTCACAATGTTTAAAGGACCTAATGGACTGCCTTGTGTTGATGTAGATGGATTTTTATGAATGATTGCTTGTGTGATTGGTTGTTATGTGGTTTGTGATGAATGATGACAAAATCTAGGTTGCTAGGAAAGAAGTGCACGCCTAGGTTAATAGTGGATGTTACATTTGGTATGATGATTACAATTGGTATTACAATTGATATCATGTATGTATGGTTGTAAAGTGAAGTATATGTGTGACACCGAGAATGAGTGGCTGTCTATATGAATGTGTGGAAGGTTAAAGTTAGGGTTAATGTGAATGAGAATGGGAAATGAGAATGTGAATGAGAATGAGAAATGAAGAAATGAGAAATGAGAATGTGAATGTGAATGTGAATGTGTATTGATTAAGACACCAAAAACGCTGTGGATAGAGATGTGAATGAGTTATGTGAATAAGACTGTAACTTGGCGGTGACTGCGAATGTGGGATAGAAAATGTGAAAGGGAACCCATACAATCGAGTCAATGCCCAGTCGTGGCCATAATTATGGCTATTAGGACCGGAAGGTGGTAGACAGAGCCCGAAAGGGCCAATGATGCTTCAACTCGGATAGAAATTTAGGAAGATGGGAGGCAGTGGTTCACGGTAAGACCTTTCGGGATAGGCCGACAAGAGGTGGGATGTCCTTGAGTGAGCCATAGGTCCATATGTCTAGGATGATTGGTGTTGATTTGTTGAGTTGAGTCGAATCTATGTTGTAGCAGTGTATGAGTTCATTGTATTTTGTGATAGCTAGGTTGATAGAAAAGTATGAAAATGATGTTATGTTATAGTATCTCCATTGATTGATTGGTTGTAGTGGCTAGCCAGCTCTTGTTTCACATTTAAGTAGTATTAGAGTTCATGCAGAGAGGATGCGTCTAGAACAGCTTCAATAAGAAATCAATTTACTCATGCCCTCCTGATTTCCCTGTGCGCAGGACTGTAAGTTGAATTATGTGGATTTGGTTGGGTTGGCGTATTTGATTGAAGGTATGCGTCTGAGGACTTTTGGGCAGTAACGGGAAACGTTGGGTGGTCAAAAATGAGTAAGACACGTGTCCATAACACCCGCGATCGAACGGCGAGGGATCGGGCGTTACAATTGATATCAGATCCTAGGTCAAGATCCCCTAGCGTTATCCTAAGGGATCGGCATTACTGCCATTTTTGAAAAACCATTTCAGTTTTGAAGAAGAGTTTATGAAAGTTTATGGTGCTCATAAAAGTTGTGAAACGTTTTCAAAACCACCAAACCTATCTATTCTTCTATTATGGTTCTGATCGGATCTAGTTTACTTGCAGGATGTACCAACTAGATAACATTGAGTGGAGGATGCCGTGTATGCACTATAGACCGAAAGGTACCCTTGCATATGCCCGAAGAGCCTACCATGATAAGGATGGTAAACCTAGTGCAAGGCCACATACCTGGAACCAGAAGAAAAGTCCAGAGGATTCCCATTGATTATATAACGTGAGCTCACCATGAGACACAAAGTGCTGATGCCTCACTTTCCTGAGAATGGCCGACCAAAGGCGCCTGGAGCAAAGCCATGCGACGTTCCATCTCCCGCCTCAGACCGTGGTAGCACCGCCTAGAAGGGGACGGGGTCACCTGAGGAGGTGAATGTCGAGGACTGTGGTCGGACGCAAACAACCGTAGCCCACAAGAGGACCTCCGAGGAATCGTGGACGCCCACATGAGACACCTTTTCCGGATGAGGGTTCTTCCTGGTTATTACCGGAAAGTGCCAGTGTGAAGCTGTGAGCAAGATGAAGCAAGGATCGCGTTCCGTGTTGCAGTACACTAAGGAGTTCCTTGACACGGCCAAGAGGTGCAAGTCGTAGTCTGTGGATGTGTGGTGTCGGGTGTAAGAGGTGGGGATTCGTAGTGAAATCATGCTAAGTTGATTGGCGTCTTGGAATCTCTTGAGTTTGCGCTGGTAATGCGGAATGACAATTCTAGCGGTAGAATCAGAAAAGGGGATTGCTGCAAGAACGGTGGAAATTTTGAGCTCTGAAGAAGAAGAAGACCTATCAGAGCCGGAAGAGGATGATCCTTAATCCCCAGCTAGTGGTCCCGACACAGTCGCTCTTAGATCCGAGGCCGACTGCATTTCCCCACATTGTAGTGGCTAGCTGAGATCCTAGGATCATTTCTTATAACTATTGACACATGCTTTTCTTATTTATTGTTTGGTGTTGGTGTTTCGCATTTCTAAAGGCATCATGTGATTTGTAAAATGTCTTGAGATTTAAAACTATTGTAGTCCTACTCTATTTCATTTATTATATTCATTTGGTTGGTTTTTAAAAGAGATCTTGATTAAAGGGTGTAAGCCTTGTGGCCTCCCTTATTGCATGAGTGTTGTGTGAAAGAAGGTCATTTCGGTTTGGGATCTTATATTCGAAATTTGGTGTGTTTTGAATTCGGGGTCGAATTCTGAATGATAGAGGGAGACTTGTGGGCCGAACCGAAATTCGCCACTGTCGATTTTCATTGAATTAGGAACGCAGGGGTAAACCCTAGTTTCACAGAGGTCCCAGATATCTGCTAAACCACACGCCAATCAGTCAGAATACGAAGTAAATATTGAAAAAAACAAAGTAAGAATCGAAAAGAGAGCAAATAGATGTCTTATTCCAAATTTGGTATGAGCGTTACAACAGGAGAGGAACCTCGTCTATGAGAGCTGTCGGCGAGATCTCTAGTTCTAATAACCTAAGACTGTTTAAACCCTAGTTGAGTCGCAGCTAGGATAACAAAAATGGAAAGTTGCCTAAATGCTCTAAGTGCTAAGCTATGTTTACTCTGAGTGGAGATTATTGGTGTGTGCTCTGCATCATTCACCCTTGAAGTCCTTATATACTCCTCTAGAGGCGGTTTGCTCTTTTCCACTTCTTCCCTTGGTCGAATTTATCGTTTCGCGGGAAATATTCCTTTTTTCCTCGATCTTCATGATTATCTTCGGAAACTTAATATTTATCCTTCGATCTTGACATTTATCTTTTGAAATTAACATTTATCCCTTCCTTCAAAAAAAAATATAAACCTTCACAAAGTTTAGGATTGATTTCAGATAAAATCGCGAGTGGGCCTTTAAGCCGAGCTTTAGACCTCGTCGGGCTGTTTTCTGACTTAGGCGATTCTATGATTTTAATCGAAAGAGCATTGCTAAGACGTCATCCGAGAGTTAGGCTCTTTCATATGGGTTGTGTGACTCTAGGTGTTTAGTTAACCGTTATCGTCTCATACGATCGACCCGATCCTTTCTCGAGAATACGAGTTCTTTCGGTAAAGTTCCAATGTCAATCCCGATCGATACGGAACAAAGATAAGTTCGATCAAGTATCAAAAGAGGGAGTTTAACAAGGAAGAGATGAAACTAGATTGATTTGATCCGGACTTGCCGAACGAGCTGGTCGAATTCCTTGTGCGAGTTGGTCGTGTCGTGTCTACCAACTCGCCGTCGCCGTACGGGCGAGTTGTTTGGTCCATTCCGTCCAACTTTCTGTACGGGCGAGTTGTTTGGTCCATTCCGTCCAACTCTCCGTACAGTCGAGTTTGTTGGTCTGTGTCATCCAACTCACCCGTTATGGCGAGTTAGCAGTCCAACTCGCCGTACGGCGCGAGTTGGTTGGTCCATTATGTCCAACTCGCCGTACGGGCGATTTGGTTGGTCCGTCCGTCAACTCACCCGTATGGCGAGTTGGAAAGTCCCACTCGCCGTAACGGCCAAGTTGGTTGGTCTGCTTTCAGTCCAACTCGCCGTACGGGGTCGAGTTGGTCGAGCCATGTGGCTTGATTGGCCCATTTCGACAAGATGGACGTCCTACTCGGCCATCTTCTCTCGTTTCGGGGAGTTGGATGATCGAGCCTTATGTGTTTGGTCATTTTCATTTCGGGGATACGTTTACCGAGGTCTTGGACCAACTCTCATGATGGCTCATTTGGCCAGACGGCTCCTTTGTGGTTAGTCGAGATTTTGACCCTTGATTTTATCCGGCTGTTTCTCTTTTTCTCGCAGTCTATTATCTATTTTATTTGATGGCTAAGGATATTGCATTTTCTCTCGGTAGGTTTTCACGTACGTTGGTTCTGTCGTAACTGATTTGACCCTCAACAGTTAGCCTCCCATCTTCTGTTAGAATTCGAGAGGTTCTAGCTAGCGGTTTTGGCGGTTGTGGTTAAGCTGTGGGGCGGAATTCTATGTTTGAAAAAGGTCGCATTAAAAGTGTCTACTTTATTCCTCTATAGAGCGGAATGCAGTAGGATTTGGGGTTGTTGGCCTTGTGAATGCTGCCTAGTGTACCGCCTGCGTAATAAGGGATCATAGGTTTTCGTTCCGGAGTTATAGGTTTTCCACTTCCTGTTTTTCCGGGTGCACTCTTATGGTTTAGCTGTGTTGTCGTTGTAGCCATTTTATCAGGCATGTTGCTGCCAACGGCATTGTGTAATATTGGACCTTTGGCGGCCTCAGAGACTAGCCTTGTAGGCTGTTTATTTGGCCCGGAGTGTGGCCGTACTTATGTTTTCGCGGACTGACAACGTGTGGCTTTGGATCCCGACCGGCTTTGCGATTCTTTTTAATGAATAAATTAGGCTTTTTTCTTCAAAATGAGTTTAAGTAGATTCGGATTTTTGTTACGTATAGAGGGAAGGATATGAGTTTGTCATCCTCGTTTTAACTCTTTTGCGGATCGTCCTATTCGTTGCTCGTTCAAGATGTTTTAGAAGTTTTTCAAACTTTCGTGAGCGCTTAGATACAAACGAAGAGACATGCTTTCAAGATCTCGTATCTTTTCGATATCATGCCTTGAGACATTAGAGAACATTGTGCTGGGTTTAGGGTAAGACCTAGGTCTAATCACGGTTTTAGGGGGTGTGGATGACTACTTCGGCTTACGTTTCCCGTATTGTTTTCGCCTGATTCCATCCCGCTTTAAAGTCCGCAATATGTTCTCGGATTATGTGACTTGTATGATAGGAATCAAGCATCTCCTCGAGGATATTTTTTAAGTCTCCCGAAAGTGCTGACCAAAATTTGGATTTCTTTTATAGCGCTATTACCATGTATTCGAGAGGTATCTCTACGAGATGGGTTAGTCTGTTTAGGACGTTAAGAGTTTGTTGTGATCAGCAACAAATTATTTGTAGATATATATCGGTTTTTAACCCTTCGCGAAGGATACATGTTTAAGAAGGTGTGTATGTTTTTATTGTTAGACAGACTGTTTTTAAGGTTTAGCATTTCGTTTCGGAATGTTTTGACCAAAACCAGTTCTTGACGAAAAACAGTTCTCCGAGCGTTAGCGACGTCTCGCTGTGTCGAAGGGTTGAGTTTTTTTTTCGTATGCCGCATTTCATGCTTAAAATTTTTTCGGGCTTGAAGATGTGTGGTATCGTTTCAAGGTTTTTGTTTTAACTTTATGGAAAAGAAACGTTTGGTTTGTTTCCGAAGAATTAGGACCAATGGGTCGCGTAAGTTAGATCCCTGAGAATATGGCGACTTCCTTCACTTTGCTTTGTGAAGAGTCGGCCCCTCGAGATTTATTTCGTGTCTAGTTGAGATTCTTTGTAATAGATCTAGATGCTTTGTTACAAGTTTTTCCTTATGTGCTGCTTGGTTGAACTTGAGTTGGTTGTCGACAAGTTTATGTTTTCCGTTAACCGTACAGTTGGTTACGACTAAGTTTCGATATTAACGAATTTGTCGTATGATTTCTGATTCTGGGTTATACCGATAGTTTATTTGCACTTGGCATTTTTAAACTAATCGTGGATTGTCGGTTTTGCCGGCTAATTGATTTCGGTGAGCAGTGGTTTGCTCAAAAATTTTGGCACGGTCTGAAGGATGTGTTCAGCCGAATAGCCGAAGGATGTTGCTGGTCACGGATAGACTTACGGCACGTTCGTGTTAACATTAAGGTCATGCTAGTTTTAACTTTCCTTAAAGAGGATACTGAATTCCAGTTCGAATTTTTATCAGAAGGAGTTAATTGGCTGAGGCCAAAGAGCGTTTGTCGAGATCGACGGGCCAAGTCAGAGTTTTCCGTGCTATTTTCGTACGAAAATTATTTTGTTTTTTGTATGATGAATATAAAACCCAAAAGGCTCGATAAAGAACTCGTACGAGATGATTTCCTGCTCGGAATCAACCAAGGACATGGGAGGCAGAATCCAGCGAGCCGCATGGCTAAGGAGTGAGATCTGTAAGATCGTAGTGAGAAGAGATAAAGTTTAGTTTTTTCGTTGAGAGACGAGTCATATGACTTTGTTTTTAGCTATATGCAAATTGTCCAAAAAACTTCTCCATAAAACTTGCTACGTTCGTTTCCGAAAGTTTCTTCGCATAACTTGGTGTGGTTGCTCGGAATCAACCAAGGGAGATGGGGAGGCAAAATCCAGCGAGCCGCATGGCTAAGGAGTGATATCTGTAAGATCGTAGTGGCGAAGAGATAAAGTTTAGTTTTTCGTTGAGAGACGAGTCATATGACTTTTTTTTTAGCTATACGCAAATTGTCCAAAAAACTTCTCCGTAAAACATCTACGTTCGTTTCCGAAAGTTTCTTCGCATAACTTGGTGTGGCTATACGAAGGATGTTTCACTTAAGTTTTACGAGAAGTGAATGACATAGAAGTAAGTTGAGAATGTCTCTCGCAGATTACTCGTGATATTTGCGAACGAGGAATGTGTTTTCTTCAGTCTCTTGTCCGCATTGCGAAGTCATTTTTTCATGACACCGATCTTGTTTTCTCGTACGTTATTTCCGTATAAAATATCATAGTTATACGAAAGTAATGGATAATTGGTTCTATGAGGCATCGCATGGCCTAAATGATTTTCTTGCTACTACTGCGATAGTTTGCTTTGTCGAAAGTTTTTTTTTGAAGTATGGGAATATATGAGTACATTATACGTACCTACTCCCTCCATTTTTCTACGAAAAAAATGGCTGAACCGATATTTTGAAGGGTTGTGTACATTTTTTATTTTGAAGATTGGGATGATCGATAATCCAGCTTGGTTTAAAGACGACGCTAGTATTGTGACTTGGGGACTTTCAGGTTGACGACTAGAAATACATCGGGTTTTAAGAAAATTGATAGGAACGAAACGGTTTTAAGACGAAATTCACATTTCTAGTTCCTTCTTTCCTTAGGAAGCGAGCAAAGTGTGCTTGGCTATCGTTTCTCAGTTTTCCGAGAGTTTAGATCGGTTTGCAAAATTTGCAATAAGCAGTCGCAGAACAATAAACCGAGACAGGAAATATCCTAAGATTTAGATCGCTACACTATTCTCCTAGATCCTAAGTTCTCTAAAGTAATATTGGCGATCTCCGAAGCGTTTTTATTTCTTAGTACCTTCCTACGAAAATTCCAATTCTGATTTTCAAAAAGTTCCAAGCCGGCCACACCTGTAGTTTTCTCAAAGGTTTGGGTTCACCCTCTTCTTCGTTTTGCTTGCTCATCTCCCCTTCTTCTTCTCGTGTCTGTACGCCCTTTAAGAATTGGCAACAATATTAGTTCTTCCTCGTCCCGTTTAGGCTCGAACCTATCTTGCGGTTTTTATCGTAAAGTTCCCACGATAACTCCAATCGAGACGAAACAAAAGATGTTTTGATCGGGGTTCAAAGGAGAAGGCTAAGATGGAGGCAAGTGCGAGTATGATGCCCAATAGGGAGTGGAGGAATGCCCAAGAGGGCGAGTAGGATGCCCAAAGAGGGATACGTAGAATCGATTCTCGACACTTTACGAAATCTTAGGTTTCAAAGAACGTTTTAGCAGTGAGGGATACGATCTCTCGTTTTGCTTAGTTTGGTTTTTTGTCTGATGTTTAACTTTCTAGTGATTCAATAGAGATCAACTTCGTTTCTTGGAAAATTGTTCAGAAGAAGTATAACAGTGGGGGTTGTGCGCCCGATTTTCTGTGCTTCCTATCTCTGTGAGAAATCTAGGGCTCTCTGCAATTTCTGGAAAGTAACTTTTATTTTTCCGAAAGGTTTTCGAAAAAGTTCTTTTGGTCAAACCCTTATGTGCTGAGATTTCCCAACTCGGTAATGAGATGAACTTTACGGGGTTTGATAGATTTTATCGTTACCCTTTCTGTTTAGTGAGAGAAAACACGAGCTTGTTTCGGTGCCCCACCTGTGGCGAAGAGTCGTGACTAGGTTTTCGATTTTCTCAAGCACTGCGGCGTTTGCATAAGCATTGGCGACGGGAGCAGTGACTGCTGGAGTTGTTTTACCAGTGTTGTTGCGAGCTGCTGTATTATCTTTCGTATTTCCAGACAATGTTTCGATCAAGTGTTTTGTGGCCATGAGTTTGAGTAATCCGACCCCGGATCCTTCGACGCATTCTTTGTTGGCTTCCGTTTCTGGGATAAGACCCTTGTCTCTTCTTCAATGATAATGTAATCCGTGGCTTTGTGAAGCGCGTCTTGGATTGTACGCGGCTTTTGAAAAGTTATCCACTTCCTGAACTTTGACTTGAACCAGAGCATTTTTCGAAGTGCGTGTATGGTGACTTTGTCGCTTATCCCGCTGACATTAGCCATGTTGGTTTTGAACCATTTAGAAGTCGCGAAGAGTTTCGTCCTCTTCCCTGGGACAAGCTCCAGAGGTCCACATCGGAGGTTTCTCGATCTATGAACATCCGAGTATTGTTTCAGGTGGAGTTTCGGCCTGAGGTGAGAGAACCATTCTAGCGCTGCTTGCCGCGAGGTGTCTATGAAGAGGCGGCATTTACCCAGTGTCTCTCTCGTTTTCTCTGATCCTGGCTTTACCCATTGCGACCTGAAAGCCTGTAGGTGTGCCTTTGGATCAGTAGTTCTGTCGTATGGCGTCACTTGACCTTCCTAGGATCCGAAACCCTAGTTTTGGTGTACAAGTAGTAAAGGGTGTTTACGAGTTTTTTCGAGCAGTAGATCGATCTCCGGTGCGGGGATAGTAGCGTGGTGGATTTGGGACTTCACTGCCCTGACTTCGGCCACCGTTTTCATGAGATCATCGCGGAGATCACAGAATTCGGAACTCTTGTTAGCAGATTTCCGACTTTGTCGGCGTTTGCTGCGAGTTCTCCGAGTTTGCTCCTCGGCCAGATCTTCATGTTCTTTCCATAAGATAGCTTCTTCTTCTTCGTTCACAGGGTTGTCAAATTGGGATTCGTCCTGAGCTGCTTGACTTCCTGTGCTGTGCGGATGAATGTTTGTGTCTTCGTCTGTAGGTTCGGACTGTGTGCTAAACTCCACGTCGACACGTTTGATTTCTACTCCTTCTATATCTTCCTCGATAGGAGGATGGTTGTAACGACCTGTTCTCGAAGTATTTTTATTTTTAAAGATTAAGATCGTGGAGAGGTTGCTTGTAAGAGAGCAAAATATTTCTAAGTGTTGGAACACTTGTATTCGTCAAGAATGGAATAAGAATTCGATTTTCTCTAAGCATCGAATTATCCTTGGCTAACTAAGTATTATTAACTAAGACTAAATGGTGATAACTAATCATAAAATGATAAGAGTATAAGCAAGGTATCGATGGACCGTGGAGCCAATTAAGGAAAGTTCGGTCCTTCGAGAATGCGGGTTCCAAGTAAGGCAAGTTGACTAGTCATCATTGACGGGATTATACGAAAGGAAGGTCGGGTTGGCGGGAATCATATAAGGAAAGAATTGTAGACCGTTCAAGCCTTTAAGGGCAAGTTTCGACCAAGCCGATTAAAGAAACTGCACTTAATTCTCGGCTTGGTGAGCAAGTCCAAGGGTAGTATAAAAGGGACCTCCAGCTCTTAGTTTTGGACACAACTCAAAGCAAGTCCTAGAGAGAGGTCAGAGCAAGAACGCAGTTCTAGAGAGAGAGTTGGGAAAGAGAGGATCCAGCAAGGAGGACCGTAGGAACCTTCGCCGGAAAACGCAGCTGAGTTCAGAGTCTTCGATCTTTTAAGATCAATTCAGGTGAGGATGTGATTCGTGACAGTCCAATAAAGATTGTTTTGCCTAGTTTGATTCCTTAGGATCAAATTGTTCTTGGATATAATTCGTTTATGGTAAGTTTGTTCATAATGTTCTTAGGAAAATTGTATGATGGAAATTGTTTATGGAAAGTTCGTTCTTCGTTCTTCGAGATAGTTCTCAGGATCGAAGAACGTTCATACATTCATAGGATATTTTCAGGTTAGATTGCGTGAAATGATGTTATGTTTAATTGAGATGTTTATGTGAAACACTTAGATTTGATCCGACAAAAATTGAAATGTTAAATGGGAAATGTTATAGAAACGGATTAAGAATTGAAGTAATTTAAGGAAAGTACGGGATTAGAAGAACGTGATTAAGTTAAGGAAAGTATGTTTTGGGCTTCGGCCGTTATGGACCTTCGGGTCGTAGGTTGGCTTCGGCCGCAGGTTTGGCTACGGCCGTAATGGACCGACGGGTCACAGGTTTGGCTTCGGCCGCAGGTACGGCTACGGCCGCAGGTACGGCTACGGCCGCAGGTATGGCTACGGCCGCAGGTTCGGCTACGGCCGCAGGTACGGCTACGGTCATAGGTTGGCTTCGGCCAAAGGTTTGGCTACGGCCAAAGACTGATGGACTTTCGGGTCGGAATGTTAGGAAATGTTAAAGTAAACGAATGATAACTGGATGTTAGGTTTGTTTGTTTTGATGCATGAGAACGAAATAAGTAATAGGAAATGGCTAAGTAAGAAATGATGTGAAACTGAATGTGTAAGTTGATAGAATGGGACTAGGTTGCTAGGTTTGGAAAGTGGGAGTTGATTGATTGATTATTGGACTGTAGTGGGCGGTATTGAGCGTCCTCACTGAGTACTTTTGTATGTTCATTCCTCCTTTTGTGATTCAGGTGACGAGTAGTTGATTGGACCGGACCGCGGGATGATGAAAGACCATCGAGACGGCGTATTCAGTATCGGGATTGTTATGGATTTTTCATGGAAATTTTTACGAACCGTATTGCACATGATTATGATATATTGACTTTGGTTTATTTTTAGAACTGCAGTATTTACTTGTGTTACTTAATGAAAGATTTCCAAATTATTTTTACTTAGAATTTCTCTTACGACTTTCGCAAAGATTTCGGGTTGGGGTGTTTCAATTTGGTATCAGAGCGGGGTTGACCAGTCAGCCCCGTCCTGGCTGGTCGTTTTTTCGAAATTGGGATCTGTGGGAATAGGTGGAACTACCGATGGTCTAAGTCTCGCGCGAAGGATAAGTGTTTACGATTATGTGAATGTTTGTTATGAATGTGCGTTATGATTGGATTTCTTGGTGTAATGGCCAAGAGAATTGCTGGATGAACAGGTGTTAGTGTGAGCTAACTTAAGTGTCGATGCAGATGGCTAACACTAGGAGAAACGTGAGGGATGTTCAGGAAGAGAATGTGAACGTGGGAAATGGTGGGACCGATGGAACTGGTGCTGCGGGGGTCGATGGTGTTGCAAGGGGTGCGACCAATGACGAGATACCACCCCACCCCGGGTGTTCCTCCAATGGATGCGGCAATGGCCAACATGATGCCGATGATGCAGCATTCTTTACGCAGATGTTTCAGCGTCTTCAACTTCCGGTTGCAGCCTTGGTGCAGGAGGGAGATGGGGCAAATGGGGTGCAGCAAGGACGACCGCGGGCGCCAAGCTATTTGGAGCTGATGAACCAGATGACGAACCTCAAGACGGGACAGTTTACTGGTGGGTGTAAGCCGATAGAAGCAGATGAATGGAGGAGTCGGTTGGAGCGTAACTTTCTGTCGCTGCATTGCCCAGAGGAGCACAAAAGAGACCTTGCAGTCTTTTTCCTTGAGGGTGATGCATATCAGTGGTGGCAAGGAGTGCTTCGCAGAGACCCGACAAGGGTGCACGATTGGGAGTCGTTTAAGGAGGAATTCACGAGAAAATATTTTCCAACCGAGGCTCGTATGAAGTTGGAGACCGCATTCCTTGAGCTTCGTCAAGGCGCAAAATCGGTGCGCGACTACGAGCAGGAGTTTAACCGGCTCAAAAGATATGCTGGACGAGAGATGGATGATGAGCAGCGTCAAATTGAAAGGTTCATGCGCGGGATGAAGCCTGAACTTATGACCATGATGGTGAGCAGAGATTATCAGACAGTTGGGGAATTGGTTGAGAAAGCAGCTTTGGTTGAGAGTGGACTGGAGGAGGTTGCAAGGCATGAGCGTTCACGGAGGAACCAGGTGTCGTCGAGGCCTAAGCGAGTTGAGAACCAGGCGGTCGGCGCGGCTGTTCCTACATATGGAACGTGTGGTAAGATGCATCGCGGTGTGTGTCGTCAAGGTACCGGTGGATGCTTCAAGTGTGGAAGTATGGACCATCAAATCCGGGACTGTCCTAATGGAGGCGCATGGAATTGTTACCGTTGTGGTGTTGCTGGACATCTGGCTCGGGACTGCAGAGCACCAGCGAATGCGAAACAAGCTCGTACGCGTGGTGAACGCCGGAAGGGGATCAGCAACCACCAGCTAAGAGGCAGAATGTAGCACCAAGGGTGCATATGCTGGGCGTGGAGAATGAGGCAAACCCGATCGATGGTAATTTCTATCCCTTACATTATCTTTTTATGGTTGAATGAAATGCTTAGCATAGGGAATACATGACGGTCGTGTAGGAATTGTTAGTATTGGGAGGACTATAACCCACACTTTGTTTGATTCTGGGGCGTCGCGTTCATTTGTGAGTCCGGAGTTGGTTGCGCGTTGGGCGTCTAAGAACGGTTTCGAAGAAATCATCAGGATGGTTCATGCGGCGGGTGGTGCGATATTGAAGTCGCATGCTATTTATCGAGATGTGTCAATTGTAGTAGGCGATGTGGACATGCCTGGCGATCTGATCGTGTTACCAATCAAGGGGTATGAAGCAATTCTTGGAATGGACTGGTTAGCACACTATCGAGCTAAGTTGGACTGTGAGAAATGTCGAGTGACCTTTACTCGGAAGGAAGGGAAGCTGGTGTTCCAAGGAAGAAGAAGGAGACTGGAATTCCGGTAATATCGGACATTAAGAGCAGAACGGATGGTCGAGAAAGGATGTGAGTCGTTCATAGCAACGATCACCGTTGCTGGTGCGGATCGGGAAGTGTTGTTGGAGAAATTCCGGTGGTACAAGAATTTGAAGATGTGTTCCAAAAGCTCACCGGATTACCGCCAACGCGGGACGAACCGTTTACGATAGAGTTGGAGCCTGGAACTGCTCCTATTTCCAAAGCCCCTTACCGTATGGCTCCAACGGAAATGGCAGAGTTGAAAAAGCAACTGGAGGAATTGATCGAGAAGGGTTTCATTAGGCCGAGCAGCTCACCGTTGGGTGCACCAGTATTGTTCGTCAAAAGAAGGATGGTAGTTTCCGATTGTGCATTGATTATCGAGGGCTTGAACCAAGTGACAATAAAGAATAAGTACCCTTTACCTCGAATCGATGAGTTATTGGATCAGCTCAAGGGAGCATCATGGTTCTCGAAGATTGACTTGGCATCGGGTTATCATCAAATCCCTATTGCAGAAGGAGACATTAGAAAGACTGCATTCAGGACAAGGTATGGCCACTTAGAATTCGCGGTTATGCCATTCGGTTGACAAATGCTCCAGCGGCGTTTATGAAGCTGATGAACGGAGTGTTCCATAAGTTCTTGGATGAGTTTGTAATCATTTTTATTGATGACATTTTGGTGTTCTCGAAAAGTCCAGAGGAACACGAGGGGCATCTCAGGTTGGTGATGGAGAAATTGAGGGAGCAGAAGCTGTTTGCTAAGCTAGCAAGTGCAGTTTTTGGCAAAGGAAGATTGGGTTCTTAGGCCATGTAGTCTCCGAAGAAGGAGTTGCAGCGGATCCCGAAAAGGTTGCGGCCATCGCAAATTGGCCAACGGCCGGGAATGCCCATAGAAATCAGGAGTTTCTTGGGATTAGCGGGTTACTATCGTCGTTTGTGAAGGGCTTTGCAAGCTTAGCTAAGCCATTGACTCGGCTAACGGGCAAGGGATGTGAAGTACGAGAGGACTGCAGAATGCGAGCGAGCTTTACGAGCTTTGAAGGATAGATTAATGAGTACACCTGTGCTAGTACTGCCTCAGCCAGGAGTGGCATATGTTGTGTTCACAGACGCATCCAAGAGGGGGTTAGGTTGCGTCTTGATGCAAGAAGAACGTGTGATTGCTTATGCGTCTCGGACAGCTGAGGAAATACAAGGAGAATTATCCCACTCACGATTTGGAGATGGCAGCGGTGGTGTTTGCAT
>CAJHQP010003387.1:0-68323 GCA_905132765.1 Moricandia arvensis
AGGCAAAGGAAGTTAGGATAACGAAGGTTGAAGCAAAAGCAAGAAGAGTTGGAGTTCGAGGAACCTAAGGTGGTTAGTGTAAGGCAAAACAAAGTGGAAGCCAACAGAAGAATAAGAAGTCAGAATAGCGCAGCAGAAGCGTGGTACCAAGAGAATTCGAGGACGAATTCAATTTAAGAAGGGGATAATGTAATAATCCTGATCTAGGGTACCAAGTCAACGCAAAGTTAACGACTTGGGATCAACCAGCACTTGGAGTATTATGTTATAAGGAGCTGTAAATGGAAGTTCGATCGAGGAATTTTGAAGAATGGTCGAATAAAATCAAGAATTGGTCGAGGAAACAAAGCTGAGCAACGAGATGGTCGAGGTCGAGCATGGAGAATTTACGAAGTCAGCAATTCAATTAAGACTCAGTCTAAATCTTCATATTGGGTTAATTTAGGACATTTGGTCGAGCTAGAATCAAGTTGGGTCGAGCCAAAGTTGGAGATGGTCGGTAGATGATTGGTAACGGTCCAAGGTTGAAGATGACTATTATGATTCCAGGAGATTGGGGATTAATCTAAAAACCTTTCTTAAGGTGTTTGAAGACATTATAAGGAGTTTGGTCAAGGCAAAACCAAGATGGTTCGGAGGAAGACAATTTTGGCCTATATGGTCGAAATGGGCTAATCGGGTGAAACAAAAGCCAAATGGAGATGTTTAAGCATGGGATTGGGATTCAATGGAGTGACTTAGAACTATAGATGAAGGTCAACTCAGGAGGAAAAAGTCAACGAAAGTCAAAGAAAAGTCAATGGTCCAGATTACGCCACATGGCACCTTCTGATTTGACGATTGACATCTGGCCACGTGGAGAATCCAAATTCTTTCAATCCAGGGAATGATGTGGCTTAAATAAACAGATTTTATGGTGAAGAAATGAAGTGAAAATGGTTCAAGGATAGCTTGGAGACATCAAGATCCTTTTTGTCCCCAAAATGGGAATACTGGGTCATGGAAGACAAAAGGCTGAAGATGGAATTTTGGCATGGGTCACACAACATATAAGCTTCATATAGGACCCATATGGATTATTAGAAAAGCTTGGAGCAGTAGCTAAGTGAGCTAAGTGGGTGGAGTGATTCATTTACCAAAATGGGCCAAAATTGTCATTTTGGCCAAGGAGGACAACGCGATGATAAGATGTCTGTCAAGGAGGCGGGCATGCATCTCCACATATTAAGGTCTACAATGAGCTAAAAAGTGGAGACGCCATTTTGGAGCTAAAATTGAGTATGTGTAAACATGACTTAGGGAACAAGTTTTGGTCTGATTTTTGGTACACTAAACGTGATAAGGAATGTGTGTTTGCTTCTAGAAGATGAGACGAAAAGGAGTAGTGAGTCATCAGTTTCCACTTGTGCATGTAAATGGAGCATTTTAAGGTGGCACATGGATGGTACTTGTCAAGGAGTTTACATGCAATCTGTGACTATAAATAGGACCCTTAGGATGAACATTTGAGAATTTATAACCCCTAGAGCTTTCTCTTTCAGTCTTGGTTGTTGATACTTCTTGAGAGAGAAATTTTCAAAAACCGATAAAAATTTCTAAGTATTTTAGATGAGTGTTAGGAGGCTGGGAAAGGGATGATCCTTAGTCTAGGATCCGTGGTGTTGAGTTATAAAGGGTGGTAAGGTTTTGAATTCTCGTTTTAAAAGTGTTTTATAACCTTAACCCTTTAGTTCCCCTAAGCCGGTTTTTGGTGTAAACTAGGTGGAACCAAGTAGGAGAGTGTTCTGGCTGAAATTGTGGCCTATCTCCCTTGTTGGAAGACCTAGGTGGGTTCCGGGGATTTTTTGTTGTTTGTATTAAGCGTGTGTGTTGCAGGAGAAGAGCTTAGACCAGGCGGGTCTTTAAGCTAAACCGAGGAACAATTTGTGTGTGAACCGCATGGGTGTGTGGTAGACCCCATGCGTGTGTATGATTGTGTGCTTGTGTGTTATAGATTGTTTGATTATGTGTTTAAAGTTGATAGCATGCTTGTTTAAGTGTTTAAGTGGTTGATTGCATGCTTGTGTAGATTGTAGTTAAACCGCATTGCTTGTGTAGAATTGTTATAGCATGTTTATCTAGACTTGTTTGAGAATAGCATATGCAATGTGTAGCATGCTTGTCTAGATAATGCGGTTTGGTAGCATGCATTGTGTAGTTGAGTTGAAGCATGGCTATCTAGACCATGTTGTTAGTCGCATGTAGATTGAGTGGTACTCTCTCAAGCCGCTGAGTTGTGATATGCATGTGTGATTGCATATAGTTATTCGTAGTAATGCATGTGTTGCATTTAGGGAGTCTTTGGGTCTAGCTTAACCATGTAGGTGGCTATGACTTTGTGTGTTGAGTGATTGCATGTTGAGTCTAGAGTAACCACGTAGGTATTGACCCTAATAACGAAGACAAGAAATAAAGAGGATGAGCTTACTTGAGAGAGAGAAGACATCAGTGACCTTCAGAGCGGGATGTGGCCGCGGGGTGAAGCACCCGTGCGCAACAAGATGAAACAGCTGCGACCAAGAGACCCGGGGTGGTGTACCCGCGGTGGAGTGACCTAACGTGACTTGCAAGGAAAGAAAAGAGGAGAGGCACTTGAAATAAACTAAGGAGACCTATGGGGAGCTACTTCACGTGCAGAGACAAGGTCAGAAGCACTCACTCACTTGCAAGACAAGGAGCACTCAGCAACTTGCTCATCCCCCATGCTAGCCAAGCACATGCTGCCTCACATGCTGCCTCCTTTTGCTCTTCCCACTCCAGACATTAGATCTAGAATAGCATGGGTTGATTAATATATTGTTTCTATTGTTTATTCCCTGTATGGGCATAGGCTCCTCTTGGTGTCTATTTAAACTCTTGTACTCTCATCATTCAAATCTAAGGAAAAAGAATCCTTCCCATTCTCTTTATTCTCTCTAGCATACAAACTACTAATCTCTCTCTCTCTCTGGTCACGAATCATACTCACTCTCTCTCTTGTGTTCTTCACAATATTCTTCATATTCTTACATGGTATCAGAGCAATTTGGCTCCTAAACCTAGTTTCCTTCCGCAAAACTACTCTATTCTTCTTCACTCTTATACTCATCCGCAAAGACTTTTCTAAATAGAGCAAAACAAGGTAATGGTTATTCCCGTCACTCTAAAGGGAGTTAACTACCTTCTCTGGTCAAGATTGATCAAGAATGCCCTTGGTGGAAGAGGCTTATGGTCCCATATCACTTCAGTGGAGGCGCCAAAGCAAACTGTCCAAGGAGAAGATGGCAAGGAGATTGTGGTAGCAGATGAAGGCAAATGGAGTCAAGAAGACTTTATGGTGCTGAACATCCTCCAAAACTCACTTGATGGTCCCATAATGGAGGCCTACTCATACTGTGAAACCGCAAAAGAATTGTGGGATACCCTCCAGAAGGTTTATGGAAACACATCCAACCTCAGTAGGGTCTTTGAAGTGAAGAAGGCCATCAACTGCCTGAACCAGGAAGATATGGACTTTAACCAACACTTTGGTAAGTTCAGAGCTCTCTGGGCAGAGCTGGAAATGTTGAGACCAAATACCACTGATCCAACCATCCTGAATGAGAGGCGTGAGCAAGATAAGGTATTCGGTCTACTCCTCACTCTCAATCCAGGATACAATGACCTCATCAAACATCTGCTGAGGGCAGACAAGCTACCTACCCTTGAAGAGGTATGTGCTCAAATCCAAAAGGAGCAAGGATCTGTGGGACTCTTTGGTGGAAAAGGTGATCTTAACATGGCGCACAAAGCAGAAGCATCAGTCCATAAGGCCTATTTCAAACCAGAGAACCGGCGAATCACTTGTGAGCATTGCAAAAGGAATGGACACATGAAGAACCAGTGCTGGATTCTTCATCCTCATCTCAGGCCTCCATCACGGTTCAACCAAGCTAGAGGACATGAAGCTGTTTATCAGAATGCTCAGCCTTTGGTTCAACCAGTGCATCAACAAAACGGAGGGAGAGCCATGAACTCTACTGCCCATGTTGCTGGAACATCTACTCAACCTCAACAAGAGGACTCTCTAATCCGCAAGTCAGACATTGAGGCTCTCATAAAAGCCCTTAATGCAAACACTGGTAACATTAGTAGTAATGCTTTAAATACTATTCAATGTGACTCTAAAATTGCTAGGCCTTTAATCATAGATTCAGGAGCCTCACACCATATGATAAGAGATGCTAAACTGATTAGTGATGTTAAACCGGCTATAGGAAGTGTTACAATTGCAAATGGTGATAGGGTGCCCATTGAGGGCATAGGGAATTTGAAATTATTTGATGGAGAATCTAAGGCTTTATACATGCCCACCTTTACATCTAACTTACTCTCAGTAAAAAGGGCAACTTGTGATCTTAACTGCCATGTGATATTTAGTCCTAATGAAGTTCATTTTCAGGATATTGAGACCAGTAAGATGATTGGTAAAGGTGTGAGCAAAGGAGATCTCTATTTGCTTGAAGACACTGACCTCAAATCAAATTTACCTTATGCTTTTAATTCTGCCTCTGTTTTAAATTCGAGTACGTTATGGCATGCTAGATTAGGCCATCCTCATTCTCGTGCCTTAGGATTGATGTTACCTAATATGTCTTTTAAGAATGATAGCTGTGAGGCTTGTATTCTTGGTAAACATTGCAGAACCGTTTTTCCTAAATCAAATTCTATTTATGAACATTGCTTTGATCTAGTTCACTCAGATGTCTGGACTGCACCTTGTGTATCTAGGGAAAACCACAAATACTTTGTCACCTTTATAGATGAGAAATCAAAGTATACTTGGCTGACCTTAATCCAATCTAAAGATAGAGTGTTAGAAGCCTTTATTAACTTTCAAAGCTATATCACTAATCATTTTAATGCCAAGATTAAGATTTTTAGGTCAGACAATGGTGGTGAGTACACAAGCCACGCTTTCAAGAACTATTTAACCAGACATGGAATCATCCATCAAACCAGTTGCCCATACACACCTCAACAAAATGGAGTGGCAGAAAGGAAGAATAGACATCTCATGGAAGTTGCTAGAAGTATGATGTTCCACACTAATGTCCCAAAACGTTTTTGGGGTGATGTTGTGGTATCAGCATGCTACTTGATCAACAGAACACCTACACGGATCCTCCATGATGTCTCTCCTTATGAGGTATTGAATAAAACTAAACCCTCCCTTGAGCATTTGCGTGTGTTTGGATGTCTCTGTTTTGTTTTGATTCCAGGAGAACAAAGAAATAAACTTGAAGCCAAGAGTGTCAAAGCCATATTCATTGGGTATTCCGCAAATCAAAAGGGATACAAGTGCTATGTACCAGAAACTAGGAGAGTAATGGTCTCAAGGGATGTTAAATTTGTGGAGTCAAAAGGGTATTATGATGAGAAAAGCTGGGATAACCTGAAAGATCTCTCACACACCCCATCAGACAGAGCAAATAACTTGAGAATCATATTGGAGAGCCTTGGAGTTCAACAGCACTCTGCAAATGAGACTCCAAGAGAGGCGCTTAATCCAACCGCAGATACAGCTCCAGAGGGTTTCCCGGTTGATCCTGAGGGGGGCAACCAACCAGAACCAGAAGGAGCAATACAACATGAAGGTTCTGAAAGTCATGATCAACCTGATCACCTACAAGATCATGAGGATGAGGACACTGAAGAGCAAGTGAAAGTACAACCATTAAGAAGAAGCACCAGGATTAGGCAGCAAGCACACACTGAAGAACAAGTGCAAGTACAACCATTAAGAAGAAGCACCAGGATTAGGCATAAAAGGGTCTACTTCAATGCCAATGTAGTTAAACCAACCAGAACCAGAAGGAGCAATACAACATGAAGGTTCTGAAAGTCATGATCAACCTGATCACCTACAAGATCATGAGGATGAGGACACTGAAGAGCAAGTGCAAGTACAACCATTAAGAAGAAGCACCAGGATTAGGCAGCAAGCACACACTGAAGAACAAGTGCAAGTACAACCATTAAGAAGAAGCACCAGGATTAGGCATAAAAGGGTCTACTTCAATGCCAATGTAGTTACCCATCCCACTCAGGCAGTGTGTTCCTTGGTCCAATATCCAGAAGAACATCAAGCCTTCATAAGCAACGTAGATCAAGAGTATCTTCCAAGAACTTATGAAGAGGCCATGGCAGATGATGAGTGGAGAGCATCGGTTGAAGATGAAATCAATGCCATGATCAAGAATGATACATGGTTTGAGGCTGAGCTCCCCAAAGGGAAGAAAGCAGTAACAAGTCGCCTCATCTACACCATCAAGTATCTAGCTAATGGAAAACCAGAAAGAAAGAAGACAAGGCTGGTAGCAAGGGGATTCACTCAGACTTATGGAGAAGATTACTTGGATACATTTGCACCAGTAGCAAAACTTCACACCATTAGAATTATACTGTCACTTGCAACCAACTTGGAGTGGGAACTATGGCAAATGGATGTGAAGAACGCTTTTCTACAAGGAGAACTAGAGGATGAGGTCTACATGCGTCCTCCTCCTGGTCTAGAAGATATGGTCAAACCAGGAAACGTGTTGAGACTCAAGAAGGCCATCTACGGGCTGAAGCAATCACCAAGAGCATGGTACCATAAGCTCAGCATTACCCTTAATGGAAAAGGGTTTAGTAGATCTGAGGCAGACCATACTCTATTCACTCTCACCAGCCAACAAGGTATAGTAGTCATCCTTGTGTATGTTGATGATATCATCATCACAGGGAGTGACAAAGAAGGTATACAAACCACCAAAGCATATTTAAAATCTGTTTTTGATATTAAATATTTGGGTGAACTAAAGTACTTTCTTGGAATAGAAGTATGCCGATCTAAAGATGGGCTATTCCTATCTCAAAGAAAGTACACACTTGATCTCTTGAATGGAGCAGGTATGCTTGGAGAGAAACCGGCAAAGACTCCACTAGAGGATGGCTATAAGATCTTGCGTGAGGGGGAGTATGAGGCAACACCATTTGATGATCCAAAACAATACAGAAGACTAGTAGGTAAGCTTATCTATTTAACGATCACTAGACCTGATATTTGCTTTGCTGTGAACCAGGTGAGCCAGCATATGCAAGTGCCAAAGGTTCATCACTGGAAAATGGTGGAGAGGATACTCAAATATCTCAATGGAGCTCCTGGACAAGGAGTATGGATGGGATGTAATGGCAACACAGAAGTAGTAGGATACTGTGATGCTGATTGGGCAGGAGACAGAAATGATAGGAAATCCGCTACTGGCTATTGCACCTTCATTGGAGGCAATTTGGTAACCTGGAAAAGCAAGAAGCAAAAGGTGGTTTCATGTTCAAGTGCTGAAGCTGAATATAGAGCCATGAGGAAACTTACAAACGAGCTGGTATGGATCAAAGGATTACTCAAGGATTTGGGAGTCGAGATCACTTCTCCAATCACAATGCATTGTTACAACCAAGCAGCCATTCACATAGCCTCAAACTCAGTGTTTCATGAGAGGACAAAACACATTGAGGTGGACTGCAATAAGGTAAGACAAATGGTGATCCAAGAGGTCATATTGCCGTGCTACACAAGGAGTGAAGATCAATTGGCCGACATTTTCACTAAAGCCGCAAGTACCAAGGTGTGTGAGTCCATTTATCCTAAACTTGGACTCACCGACATTACCAAGGCATAACTCTCTTAGCCATGGAGCTTCTACTCTTTCCTTAGTATGTTTTTGTCCCAAAACAGGGTTTTGCATATTAAGGTTTTAATGAGGGAAGTCTTCATGGTTTCCAAGCTTGATCTCATTGTATTGGATCAAGCTTGAGGGGGAGTATTGACCCTAATAACGAAGACAAGAAATAAAGAGGATGAGCTTACTTGAGAGAGAGAAGACATCAGTGACCTTCAGAGCGGGATGTGGCCGCGGGGTGAAGCACCCGCGCGCAACAAGATGAAACAGCTGCGACCAAGAGACCCGGGGTGGTGTACCCGCGGTGGAGTGACCTAACGTGACTTGCAAGGAAAGAAAAGAGGAGAGGCACTTGAAATAAACTAAGGAGACCTATGGGGAGCTACTTCACGTGCAGAGACAAGGTCAGAAGCACTCACTCACTTGCAAGACAAGGAGCACTCAGCAACTTGCTCATCCACCATGCTAGCCAAGCACATGCTGCCTCACATGCTGCCTCCTTTTGCTCTTCCCACTCCAGACATTAGATCTAGAATAGCATGGGTTGATTAATATATTGTTTCTATTGTTTATTCCCTGTATAGGCATAGGCTCCTCTTGGTGTCTATTTAAACTCTTGTACTCTCATCATTCAAATCTAAGGAAAAAGAATCCTTCCCATTCTCTTTATTCTCTCTAGCATACAAACTACTAATCTCTCTCTCTCTCTGGTCACGAATCATACTCACTCTCTCTCTTGTGTTCTTCACAATATTCTTCATATTCTTACAGTAGGTGAGCTAGGACTTTTCTGTTGTGTTGAGTCGCCTATTCGCGGAGAATAGTGCTTGTGTTTTAGTTGTCTATTCCAGAGGGAATAGGGCATGCAATCTCTCACTAATCTCTCAAGTGTGTGTCACTTGATGAGGGATTAGTTGTGTGTAATCACGGAGGTATCTCAGTTGCGGATCGATTATCCGGTGATTGGTGATGAGCCCGGTGGTATCTCGCTTGTGGAGCGATTCTCCGGAGGCCCCAGTGGTATCTTTGTTGCGGATCGATTCTCTGGTGGTAGTGTGTGATGTGTGCCTGGTGGTATCTCGCTCGCGGTGCAATTTTCCAGAAGTGGATTGTCCTACACTCATCCGCTCGTCACGTGAAGTGGGTCGCGCCCATGGACGAGCGCTGCATGATGATGCAGCCCGATGGTATCTCGGTTGTTAATCAATTCTCTGGAGAAAGATGTTTTCCGACTATTTGACTTTAGTGTTTATAGCCGGGAGTGTTCAGTTGATGAGTTGGTGAGGCTTCTGATGTGATGTGATGGGATCCCTAGGATGTCTTAGCGGTTGCTAGAATAGGAATTGTGTGTTTGAGTTTTGTGTCTAGGATATGTCTAGACAAAGTCGAGTCTGGCGGGCCATGCGGCTGTCTCGGTCCTACGCGTCGAGTAGAGAGTCTCCGCGTAGTGTATCTGATGCATGTTTATTAGTGTTTGTTATGCATTGCACTCTGAATGTTACTTGTTGCATGGTTGCTTGCTGATTGTTTGGGGTTGGAATGGGGAATTAGAGTAGTATTGTGATTGTTGTTGTTAGTTGGGGCCCGGTTTCCACTGAGTAATACTAGATTACTCATTCCCCATTGTTGAACCTTTTTGCAGATAACCATAGAGGGTTGATCTTTTGCGGGGTGTGGAGGACGTTACCCGGTGTAGATTTGCGGTGCTGTTTGCAAGTAATAAGAAGATTTATTTTCCTTTGTTTTTAGTTGTTGTTTATAGGTACCCTTTTGGCTTTATGTTGTTTTACGGACACAGTCGAGTTTCCGACTTTGTGATATAAATAAAATATATGTTTTAAATTAAAAATTCCCATAATTGTTGATATTAGTCTTGTCCGGACTTACACAACTCTCGATTACGATACAGGTTGGCCGACCTTAGGCCGCGGTCGAGAGGGACGGTATCGCGGACGGACCGGCTGAAGCCTTGGACTCATTCTCGGAGTTGGCTGGATCACCTGCGGTACTCGTCAATTGTGGTGCTTCCGGATCGTTCTGGGTTTGTCCGGCCTAGGACGGTTTGGGGGTGTTACAAAAGCCTAGACAGAAATAACCAGAGTAATGACAGATCGAAGTCAAGGAATAGACGACGACAGTCCAAGTTTAGGCAGCCTACTGAGTACTGAAATTGTAGAAAGACAAGCCACATTAAAAGAAATTGTCAGACACCACCAAAAAAGGAAGATAACAAAGAAGACAGAGCCAGTGCAGTGACAAGTGAAATTGCTGATGCATTGGTATTGTCCTTTGATATTTCCCGAGCAAAAGTGAAACTCGTGATGCAGCTACAAATACCACCAAGGCGTCAATCTCCTATGTTGATAGTCTAGTTGATTCATGGGTTACTAACTCACAAGCGTCATTCCACACTACACCACACCACAACATTATGGAGAATTATGTTGCGGGATATTATGGAAAGGTATATATTGCTGATGTATTGCCTTTGGACATTTTTGGTATTGGAGATATCAACATGAAAATGTCAGATGGACATGTGTGGAAGATTACGAAAGGTAGACATGTATGGTAGATATGTTTACTTCACAGGATCTGAAGTCTATCCAGTTTCAGGGTTATTCTTGAATATGTGAAAGACTTATATGAGAATAAGTAGCGCAATGAAGTTATTGATGCTATGATGATGAGTTACATTACAAGTTGTCAACGATTGCAGATGGAAGGTTGTGTTTTTACTTGCACTGAGATGCTGCTTGTGCATAACAAATTAAATAAGAAGTTAGGTAATATTTAAAAGGAAAACTTATTAGAAGTTTCAGTGTTGAACTATTGGTACATACAAAAGCATTTCAGTAAAGACTATCGACTGTCAACATTGTGATAATTTGTTTATTTTATAATTTGATCTTCAGTAGGACAATACGTAAATGTACTTGTTGACGTCGATGAAAATTCGCGGTAAGTTTGTCTCGTCTGCTTACAAATCCATGGGAATGCAAACACTACAAGTTACCTCAGACGAGGCTTTCGAGGAAAATATAAAGAAAAGGACAAGAAAATGTTATTGGAAAGTTGATTAGTCAACATAGATTGAGATCCACTCGTTTCCATATCAACCAATCAATAATTAATGCTCTTTAAAGATCATTGCAATCTGAGACATCATCAGTTGGCGATGACATTCTGGAGAAGGAAGAAGAAGGCGAGAAAGTGTTTCCTCAAAAACGGAAGCATGTTTCTCCAGCAACTCATAGCGGACTGTAACGGCATATCAAACCCTATCAGAATGTTCTCTTCCAATCAAATCTCCAAGGCCACCAATCACTTCGATCCCGAGTATAGACTTCCTGATACTTCATCACCATTAAGCTGGTACAAGGGAGTCATCCAAGGCAGATCTTACTTGATCGAAAGACTCACAGAGCAAGTGGTTGGAGAAGAAGAGAGTGCTTTCAACGATATTGCGTTATCTTCTCGGGTAAGTAATCACATTGGTTTCCTCAAACTCGTGGGTTGCTGTCTGGATTTTCCTTTTCCCGTGATGATATTTGAAGACCTAGAATATAGAGCTTTAAACCATCTAGGAAATGTTAGTAGCTTGGAGACGCCTTTGTTGCCGTGGAATGTACGTTTGAAGATTGCCAAAGAGGTTGCGATTGCTATAACTTATCTTCATACTGCTTTCCCTAGAATCATTATACACCGAGATATAAAGGCAACTAATGTTTTCTTGGATAAGAATGGGAAGGCTAGGCTCACTGATTTCTCGCTTGCCGTTACACTCCCTGAGGGTAAGACGTGGATTAAAGATGGATTGGCTGGAACTGTCGGATACATAGATCCTATTTATCACTTGACGGAAATAGTGTCAGAATACACTGATGTGTACAGTTTTGGAATCTTTATGTTGGTTCTTCTGCTGGGACGACCACCAATTATATCAGATGGGAACTCAGATTTTATTAGTATTCTTAAATATGTGAAGGATCTGCAGGAGAGAGGAGAACCTGTTGAGTTTGGGGGTGATTCGAACGACATGAGGCCTGGTCAGATGAGAATGTTTCTCGACCTGGCACTTAGATGCTGTGAGGAGAGGAATGAAGATAGGCCGAAGATGATCTTGGTGGCAAAAGAGATAAAGCTTATAGAAAGATCACTAGATTGTTAGAAACTTTAAATTTCTGAGGATGGTCAGATTTAAGATTTGAGATTATGCTCATACCTACCTAGTAGGGTTGTGTATTGTGCATTGCTGGATTTCTTGTAGTATATAGCTTTTTAATAAGACTTTATTTCTATCGAGAAATAGTTTATAGGGTACACAAACTAGTAGGAATGTTCTGTTTCTGATGCATTTCCTGCAAGTCAGACAGCTCCTATACATAAACTAGGTTCCTAAACAAAAGTACCACAAACCAAAATAAACAGAAGATCTTTAAAACCAATTATATGTTCTCTTAACATTTACCAAAAAAAATCATATATGCATCTAAAGGATGTCAGGTATGTTTCTCTATCTTCTTGAGTTCTTTAGCAACGTCTATCATGTGAAGCTCCTTTTCTCCTGGTCTAAATCTTACACATCTAAAAGCAAGCTCAATGAATACTTCCATTTGCATTCTTACATCCTCAAGAATCCTGCCGCTTTCTAACAGCGAAGGGTCTATCATTTCAGTCAACAGACCTTTATCCAGCAACTTGTCAACATAGACAGGCAATACAGGAAGATAAACAGCAACTTCCGAAGTATATTCAGACTTCCCTGTCAAAAGGATTAGCATGATGATCCCAAAGCTATATATGTCTACATTCTCAGTAACCAAACCTGTATTGAGATACTCCGGTTCAATATAGCTTGATGTCTTGCAAACCATGTCCTTTACACTCGATTCTCCTTCTGGAATCAGTATGCTGAGGCTGAAGGAAGAGAGCTTAGCAGTCAAATTCTCGTCCAAGAAGATGTTTGCAAGCTTTAAATCTCTATGTATTATAGTTCTTGGGTACTCGGTATGAAGATAAGCCACAGCTTCTGCAATCTCCTTAGCGATCCTCAACCTTGTACTCCAAGGAAATGGTCTTGTGGCTCCATCTCTAGCACGTTTTATACAGTTTAAAGCTCCATTCTCCGGGTATTCACACACGAGAACGGGATGTTGAAACTCTAGACAGCATCCCAAGATCTTGAGAACGTTCTTATGGCTACTCATCAAAGACGAGACCGTGATATCACGGTAGAAGTTGTCAGCGTCGAAAAGGGAACAGTCTTGGTATTTCTTGATGAGCACGGGTCTGTTTTGGATCGTGCCTCTGTAGCATACGTATCTGTCTTCGGAGATAATAGAGTTCCAGTCGAAGTGGTTTGTGGCTTGAAGGATTTGGTGGGAAGAAAATGTACGGATGGGGTTGTATATACCTCCTGAAGATGCAATGAGTTCCTCCAACAACAAGCTCCCATTCTTCTGGAAATGAATCTCCTCTTCTTTTTTCTTCTTGTTCTTCTTCCTCTTCAACAAACTCAACATCTCTAAACACAGAATATGAGGTTGAAGATCGTCTTGCAAAATAATGGACGCAAGAAGAGATAGAAAGGGGCAAGAACAAGCCAAGTCAACTTTGGTCGGCTGCTGTTCGGTAGGACCTTCCTTTCCTCATCAAAGTCAACTAAATATACTATTTTAATTAGACCTTGTTTGCATTAGGAGGCCCCCATATCTAAACTAGCTCTTGGTCGCTTCTTCTCTGTGTAGGAAAAGTCACTCAATGAAGCATAACCATCGTATGATGATTATCTGTGTTCATACTTGTAAATATTGTTTTTTTTCTTTTTGGTTTTACTTTTAAAAATAACCGTTGTCAAAATCGAGGATAAATCTTAAAAGATCATTACATTCTCAGGTGATAAATTCAAGAGTTAATTGGTTTTCCTACCTCCACTTGCTATTGATATTAGCTGCTTACCCTTCATTTGGTAAACTCATTTTGATTCCAATTTTACCCATATCGTAACATTTCCAACTTACCCATAAGCTCTTTTGTTTGCGTCAGACTGACATATTCTCCTCTTCTATTTTAATCTGTTTTTCTATTTTTTTCCTTCTCTCCTCTCTTCTCCTTTTGTTTATTCGGATCAACTCTTCTCACTTTTTTATCTGTTATTTTCTTTCCCCTCTACTTTCTATAATTATGATTTTCACCAAATTAAATTTTCTTTTTAACATTCCATTTGCTATAAATTACACAATTTTATTGTTCATCCTCTACAATATTCGTTAACAACTAACATCTCTGTTACATGTATTGTTACATCTACAATATTCATTAACAACTAACACCTCTGTGAATACCTCTGTTATATGTTTTTGTTAACAACTAATACATCTGTTAACATATCTAATAATTGTTAACAACTAACATCTTTGTTAACTCTTATGGTATTTTTATTTGTTAATAGATAACACATTTGTTAACATCTACAATATTTGTTAATAGCTAACACCTCTATTACATGTATTGTTAACAAATAACATATTTACTAGAGGTGTTAACAAATGTTAATAAATGTTTAATCTGTTAAAAAATATTGCATATGTTTGATTAATGGTTTATTAGCTTGTAAACAGTATGATACTTAGTTAACAAGCTGACAAAATAGTTCATACAAAGGTTTGTGAGTTTAAAAAGTGTTTGTTAAATGGTTTATCAATGGGCATTACCATTTTAATTTATTACATGTTTTAATATATTATTGCATCAAGTATCATCTAAAAGAGCATATGATAAACAATATATCAACCATTCAACAAACTATCTATCAAATATTGTATATTTTAACCAAACATGTATCTGTTAACAAATAAGTTAACCGCTAACAATTAATCTAACACTAATATCGAATTTATAATAAATTTTAGAGTTCAGAGATGTTGAGATCTTGCAATTAATTGTAACCTATGTTTTCAATCATATTAAGTGCTAAATTATGGTGAAATTATTATAAATTTTAATTTAGTTTTAGATATATGATTGAAAACTTAGATATGGAAAACAAAGCTATGACATGTATAAGGAAAACGAGTGGAGGAGAACCTCCCTAGCTCCAGGTCTAAGCTTCTGGACATAGGCCTACGAGATCAGTGTCAGTATCTTATGTGTCAGGAAAACTGACACAAACACTGCGCGCGTGTACTTGCGAGAAGGGCATTTCAGTCAAATTTAAAACCAAAATATATGGGATGAACCTTATATGTCACTCAATGGGTAAGTTCCAATTTGAGCCTCTTCTAAGGATATCTAGCTAATTGTCCCTAAATTCAATAGCTTAGTAAACAATCTTTGCGTTACACGCACGATTGGGAAGAGCCAAAACTGGTTTGTGATGCCTTGGTATGGGTGTTAGCTCGTCGATTTTGGTTCGGTTGATTCAGGTTTTTGGTATTATGCTCATAATTCTTATTCAGGTTTTACTAATTATCGGATCGGGTTCGGTTCGGTTTCTTCTGGGTTCGGTTCGGTTTCTTCTGGGTTCGGTTGAGACCGCATTGAAACCAATGTTTGAAATCATCCAAAAAATATTTTTTAAACTTCAAAAATTACAAAAAAAAATCAATATATATATATATTATTAACAAATTTAATTAAAATTAGTTAAACTATTTTAATTAACTAAAAAAAATTCAGAATAATAAATTAAATAAATTACAAAAATATTTTAAATACTCTAAAATATCTTAATCACCTTAACATATATAAAAACGTACATATTCAACTAATTTCAGATATCTTAGATCTTACTTAGAATTTCAGCTCGGTTCGGGTTATAATCAAACCCCAAAGTACTAAGTTCATAAATCTCGTTCAGATATTTTTGTATAACAGTTTGGATTCAGTTTCGGTTTTTCCAGTTCTGGTTTAGGTAGATATTTGGGATTGGGATAAAAACATCCAAGGCCTAGGAGCTGGCCAACGATATAGGCCTAAACATGGGCTTTAAAGGGTAAGCTGTGAAGGAAGTGTGGCCCGTTGTAGCAGTTTAGTAGATGAAAGAGCTATAGAGGTGTAAAATGTTAGCACTTAGCCATTGGTTGATGTTCCAAATTTAAATTATCAATCACTAAATTTAAGTATTTTTCTTTTTACCTCCTACATACGCACTACATCTTTTGTTCTTGATTATATCAAATGCTAAACGAAAATTAGATATTCGCATAAAATGATAATATGACATAGTTTTAGAGTTTTATTTTCGATTAGGCATGAGCATGTGCCCAATTTTAATCCTATCAGGAGGGAAACCAGATTCAAAACCCGTGACACCATCCACATATCAAAAATAGAAAAGAACAAAAAAAAAACAAGAAGAGAAAGTTTATTCTTGAATTACTTTCTCAGTTTTATTAGTTAACAAGTGAAATGGAAATAAGTACGGAAATGAATACGATCACACAAATAGTATTATTACATAATGAAGATATAGCTTAGTGCATGTAGTAGCTGAAGAGGGACACAAGGGAAGCCCCAACCAAAGAGCCAAGGGCCGGGAGGGCAACCGAGGCGGCGGAAACGGGTCCTGGTGCAGGAGCTCCGGCTTCCTCAACAGCCATGACGGCGGTCATGGTGGCAGCAGCGAAAAGCACACCGCAAGCGATCTTCTTCATCTCCATTGTTGAGACCTGAAAGTTTTTTTCTTCTTTTTATTGAGTTTTTTTTTGTGTGTGTGTGTTTTTGAAGTTCTTGCAGGTCCGAGGAAAATGAATGGCGTTGATGGGGGATTTATATGTATGAAACTGTGTTATTTTTAGTAAAATCAAGAATATTTTTTGAAGCTAGTCAAAGTTAACCAAATAACCGATGAATATGGCTATAATTACGTTAAGAATAGTTGCAATATGTGGCTTGGATTTATTTTAGCACTTCTGTTGATATTTTCCTGTTACATTAACATGAGTTACTATTTTGGCAAAGAAAAACAAATTTAGATTTTTTTTTCACGGGTACACAATTTAATCAAATGCAAAATTCTTTTAGACAACATTCATCGATTAATCTTATCAAAATTTGAGTTTAATTAGGCAAACTAGATTTCGACCCGCCCTTAAAAGGGCGGATATATTTTTATATATTAAAATTATATATAACTAAAAATACTTTGATTTTTTTCAAAATCGAAAGTATATTTTGATTACTTTATAAAATATATATAAGATATCTTGATTACCATATTCTGTTGAACTTGTTATATTTAAGTAAGATATGAAAAAATATGAATGTAGATGAATAGTTGAGAAATAGAGATAATTATAAATATTCGTTTTTAACTAAATGAGACCATAAAATATGTAATACACTAACAAACTTGAAACAATCCAAAAATTAAATGACAACTTTCAATGGTAGATAAATTTAGAACTCTATTTTAATAGAGTAGATATTATATTTTTTTTGTTATGTTAAAGTCATCTATATAATTTATTTTCATTACATGTAAAAATTTGATTAGTATTATATTAGATGTTGTAAATAATGGTATTTGAGTATGCTTAATTTTATTAGTGGTAATTAAGAGATTTAATGTGGTGATTAATAATGGACAATAATATTTTTTAAAAATATGAAACACCTTTGGGCCTGGTAATTGACATTTTGATCCATTAATGTGTTTAGTAGAATCAAATTTGTTTTGGTATTTCCCGTTGGTTTGGTTAACAATACTAAGCCTAAAAACCAGACCATATAATTTGTCCAAAAAAAACAAAACTAAGCCCAACTTGACAAACGTTTTTTTTTTCCGGGAAGGACAACAAACGTGTCAACGAAACAACTACTTTTTCCAGATCTACTTTTTTAGTCGGTGAAAAATTAAGTTCTTCGTTGCTCTCTTTCTTTCTCTCTCTCTCTCTCTCACTTTCTTCTTCGATGATACCGAAGTTTCTGGTTAAAAAAAACAAACGAAATCTAATGATCTCCTTACAAACTTTGTGATTTCTGAAGACATGCTTTAACTTCCATTGAATCGGCCATCAATTTCTGGTTATCATCTCTACCCTATCTCTTATATTCATCATATCCACACCTTGTCATATTAGATTTCGTTTATATTTTTCCTTATTGGATCTACAGTTTATGTTGATCCGACAGTGTTTCTCAAAATCTGAAACAGAGATGTGAATTTCAAGTACATCAAAATCAACACCAGTATTTGATTTTTCAACAAAAGCCCAGATTGTTGGGACAATCACATATACATAGAAGGTTTGTTTTTTTTAACCGATTCGTTGGCAAGATATTTGTTTCTGTGTTGGCAATCTACTCTATTAGATCTGAACCAAAAAAAATTAAATTAATTTAAAGTTTTCAAAAACGATATCTAATATCTTTTTCAACGTCACTATATGAAGTATTTGAGGGAGTCACTCCAGAATCATCGAAGGAAGACATCATTGCGAATATATAAGATAAGTATTCTCTGTTTTTTTTAATGTGAAATTGTTTTAATCTGTTATATATTGTAAGTTGATAATTAATAAAGCAAGTGATGTTGATGAATAACATTAGTTTGTAATATCCTGGACATGTTAGAACCTTCAATATATCTTAATTTAACAAACGAAGAGTAGAAGACAATTGTATTTGCTTATAATGAAGATAAGTGTGACAGAAATATATATAAACTGCACGTTTTTCTGTTTATTGCTGAATATATTATGTATTTCTTATACTTAAAGCTTATTGATTTGTTTTATATCTGTTTTGGCCAGCTTCTTACAATTATCTTTCGGAGTTTGTTCTGTAATATATGGTGTTATCGAAGAAGCAGAGAAAAAGTGAGTCTGAAAACCAAGGTTAGTAGTATCTCGAACTTCACTTAGTGAACAACCATGATCAAATTTGTTAGGATTAAAACATGATCGATTTGGTTTGACTTCAAATCTCTGAATAGTATAAGAGAGATATATTTAAAACATTATAAGCTTATATATACCTACTCTGAATAGAAAATTACAAAATATTCTTTACCAACAAACTCAAATCATGTATAAAAGAGTTTGATAATAATATATAAAAGGCTTATACATACCTCTTCGAGAGAACCACCTAGGAGAACATCAGCACTTACTCCCAAAATTGGTTCAGCAATTGTGTCAAGCAGCATCACTTTGGCTTCACCGTAATCATCCTTTATCAGTAGATGTAGTTTAAACCTAATGGAAATTTAAAAAATAATTAATAAAATCAATTCATGTATAAAGTAAAGTTTAAAAACCATACTGTGGTGCAACGTTGGTAATAGATTGTTTGCATGTATCACAGCGCCAAAGATGTTTAACAGGTACCACATCCCTTTTAGTAATGTCAGTGACCTTTTTGAAGTTGCACTTAACACAACCAAAATAATACCAAGCGTAGTCTGTGTCAATTGCATAAACTGTTGCCTTAACAATGCATTTTTCGATCTACATTATTAAAATAAATTTTATTTAATCGATTATGTAAAATTAGGTAAAACATAAATTAAAAAAATATAACCTCAGTTGCCATTATGATATCCAATACTGATCTCTCTGGATAAAGAGACCATTTATCAATCTGGCGCTTGTTTCCTTTTGGTTTAACAATCTCACGAGTACCATCAGAAATAGAAAGCTCATTACTTGGCGCCCTTAATATTAAAAAGAAAAAAGAAATAGTAAATTAGTTTATGTATTAAGTATTATATACTCTACTAAATGATTATAATACAAACTCACAGTCTTATGTAATCTTGCACATCAAAACCGAGTGGATTAATCACCAAACTGGAAGCTTCAAATGCATTTGTTATTTGAACTTGTCCTACAACAACAAAACATTATAATTATGCTTGAAAAAATTATATATTAAATATATAATCAGTTTTAGTTGATTAGATATCTCACCCTTGTAAACATTGATTTTAGCAAATCTCACTAAAATGAGAAAATTGGGTGAATGACCAACTTTGTAAGTAGAAAACACTTTTTCAGCAAAACGACCCCAGAGACAACACGCAAGTTGTTGATCACTGATAATACACGAAGAAAGTCAAATACAATACATACGTATGGTTTTATTTTATTTTAGCATACCTTGTATCTGTCAAAGTAAACTCTAACTTCTTCTTATTATTACCAAGCACTTGAACAACTTCAATATCTCCAACATCAGTCACTTGACCAATAACATCTACAACCACAAAACATCAACATTAAATTTAAATTATATAAACCAAATTGTTATATTAATAAGATTAACGATTTTTCTTTACCAATCAAAAAATTTGAATCAAGACTTCCATTAATAATTGCTTGAAATGGTGTTAATGACAAAAAATCATCATCATTTTTCAGAGAAGACTCGGTGACATTGGAATTGCCAGTGATGGAAATTTTGAATATGTGGCTCGTTGGGCGGTACTTCCCGGTAGCTGGGGTAACAGAGAAATTCTCAAGGAACCTCCATTGTCCAACCTGAAATTTCTTAACACGAGCAAGGAAGAGCCTCTTACAGGTACAATGTATCTTAACACCCTGGAAAAAAAATTCAATAAGTCTAAACTCTAGACGTTGGCTACAAAAACTGTTTAGATAAGTTAAGGGATCAGGAAAAAACAAACGTACCATCTTATCCACGAGTATGAACTCCAAAGAATCTCCACCAGAATAGTTTGAGTGCTGTGTCCATGAATGAAGAACTTTAACCATAACTTTCCAAGTAGTTTTAAATGGCTTCACATCGGCCAGAGTGATTTCGTTGGATGAAACCATAGCCATATTTGTCTTTCTTATATTTTCGTGATGTGTGAAAAAGAGTTGAGGATGTGGAAGATTATTTATAGTGAATAGGTTTTGGTTGTGTTAGGTATAATGAGCATGTAAAGGGTATATTACGATTTCCAAAATCTATTGACATGATATAATTATTTAATTCCATATTTTATAGGAACTGTTGAGATATATAATTTATGAATGTAGAAAGGAAGTTGACTAATAGTGAGGTGGCGGTTAGGGAAGAAATCTAGTAAAAATATTATCAGTTTACAAATATGAAAATACGAAAATATATCCTCCGATTGAAGTTGTTATTATACGATATTTTGCTTGAAAGATAAGGTACTCTAAATTTGATCAAATCTAATGAATATAGAAAGGGAAATATATATTAGTTTGGATTTTAATAATGTTGTTAGAATATTCTGCCTAATGATTATAAGAATATATTTAGTTTGGAAGACACGTTGTTTTAGTTTTGAGATATATATTCTTAGAATATTCTTTATAATTTTTATAAATATCTATTTTTAAAAAAATACATATGTGATCTACTAACATATGATAATCAAACGTATGTGAATTCCATAGATAAATTTAGGACTCTGTTTTAATAGAGTAGATACCCAAAACATAGTCTTTGTATCATTATTCACAATTTTCCGTTATAAATGACTAATAGAAATGTATATTTATTTTAAAATTTTCAAATCTCTTGTTGAGCGAATAAGTTCGAAAACTATATATTTATTGAAGATTGATGAATAAATTTTTAAATATATTATTTGATTTCAAATATATGGGGATATTGAGTAATATTCTTTGTTTAGGATTGGATATAGTGTATCTATTAATTATATTGTGTAGAATTTAGAAAGTTGTTCCGGATGTTACCAAAAAAATAGTTTATAAATATATGGTATTTTAAACTAAATATTGTTGTTGTTATAATATCCGACATTAAAGGGTTATAGTTGAAAAAGAGAATATTCATTTAGTATCCACTTACATGAATATGAACTTTAGGGAAAGATAATATGACTATATCAAATTTATGAATTGTATGCTACATTTTACAATAAGAAATGTGTTAATTTATTATACCAACCAGAACCCGTGACATATATCGATCTGAAGTCGTTTAACCAGTTAATGTTTTCATTTCGATTTGAAACATAACCGGTTGGATTGAAAAAAATAAACCAAGTTAACCAATGTTTAATATTTCCACAGATCGTCTTCTACAGTTGCTGCTACATACAAATGATAATCCTTTTTTTAGCAAAAAACAATGAAAGCTTGAAACCACAAATTCATAATAATGATAATCAACCCCAAACACAGCTTATGAACACTGAAAGTTAAAATAAATGGTATGCTATGTTATGTTGAAAAAAAAACTCTTAAAGTTAGGTTTGTTTGATGAAATATACCTATGAATGATAACTATATGTGAAGAAATTTAGTTGATTTGTTTTGTAATACATCGTGAAGTTAAATTAATATGATGCATGTTTTATTTAATTGTGTAGATATAATTTTGATATGGTTAAAATTAAGTTAGTAAATAGATTGTCCTACTATATCTAATACAATATGTTCAATAGGTCCAATTTCAAAACATGCCACGGAAATTTTCAAATAGGACTCTATTTTAATAGAGTAGATTCTATCACCAAAATAGCAAAATGTAACAATTGGATCTATAGCTATGTATCTGATTAATCAAAGAATGAATCAAGTTGCGGGGTTACAATTTTCTTCATTTTGAAATTTGAAGACTAAACATAAATCAGTTAGGCGAGAAATATAAAAAATGATTTTATTGTCTCTAATCTAATGACGTGTTTAAGAATTAAAGACAAGTTCAATCAAACTGTGGAAGATTCTTTATTTGGCTTGTTTGTAGGTTAGACCATTTCCAAGAGTTACTTATCCTCTCATTTTCAAGTGGGTAAATATTACATCTTCAAAGTTGATGATGTACTACTCTTAAAATAGTATTTACTTTTCACTTTAATATCTACAATTATATTTTTTTATAATTGATGAATAAATTTTTTATATATCTTATTTTAGTACTTATCGTTATATTTTTTAAAACTATTTCAATTAAAATTATTTTGTTAACATTTTTTGTAATATTTATACCTATATTTGACTATATATTATTACTTTTCAAAAATATATATTTTAATATATTTTAAATAACATGTTTTATTGATTTTTAAAAGTTTAGTGGTCATAGTTAATTATTAATCTATTAATAATAACAAACTCAATTAATTTTAAAGGTTGTAAACCTTAACTAAAGGAAGATAAATTGTCAAAAATACTATTTTCTTTGTACCACTTTTTAAAAATACTCTAATCACTTTTACCCTTGTTTTTTAAGAGAAAAAAACACACTTATAACCCTTGGGTTAATTAATCTAAGACTTAGGGTTTGAGTTAAGGGGTGATGTAGGGTGCGGATAGGGTTTAGGAATTTAAAATTTAGGATTTAATTAATTTTAAGAAAAAATTGCCTCTTAAAAAGTGGTATTTTGAAAATGTCTCTTTAATAAATGTAAAAATGAAAAGTGGCACAAGGAAAGTGGTATTTTTAAAAATTTTCCCTAAAAAAATTATGTCTTTTTATTATAAAATTGTTTTTTGAAATGATGTGAAATTGAAATGATGTGTTTATTCAAAATATATTGTAAAATAGTTTTTTATTAATTACCTAAAATTTGAAAAGATGTGAATTTTTTGAAATGGTGTATCTATTGAAAATAAACCGTAAAAGTGTCATTTTATAATAATCACTCAAATACCAAATTCAAGAACATAGACTATTTATAGTTCTCAAAAGATTTATATGAAGGGTCATGAAGTTTTTAAATTTAAAGTAATTATTTTAAAATAGTACATTTATAATATATTTGAAAATCCACGTTATTACAAAACACATAATCAATTATGAAAACTTTCTTGGCACATATACAAAATTAATACATTTAGAAAATATAATAAAATGTGTTATCTTGCAGATTCTTGGTGCGTTATCTTGCAGATTTTCTTGCAAAT
This sequence comes from Moricandia arvensis, assembly GCA_905132765.1. NCBI lineage: Eukaryota > Viridiplantae > Streptophyta > Magnoliopsida > Brassicales > Brassicaceae > Moricandia > Moricandia arvensis. The sequence continues at coordinate 23,576 of CAJHQP010003387.1, forward strand.
TCACAAAAATGTGTTTTGAACGGTTGCTGTGTTTTTTATGTTAATCTAATCTGATAGGAAACAGAGAAGAAGAAGAAAAGAAAATTATATGTATCTTATTCATAATAAAAACTGTGTTCCATACACATGTATTTTATTCAAAGAGATATTTGCTTACATGTGTTTTGGAATTATGTGTCTTTTAAAAATATATTGTAAATGTACTATTTAAAATAACTACTTTAAATTTGAAAATTCAGGACCATTCATATAAATCTTTTGAAAACTATAAATAGTCTATGTTCTTGAGTTTGGTATTGTGTGATTGTTTTTTTTTTTGACTAAAGTATTGTGTGATTGTTATAGGAGAGAATTTACCAGTTGGTAAGTGGAGCCATCACATCCATACCAAACTCACATTGATCACCATCATGTCCTGTTGTGGTGTCTAGGAACCCTAATAAGCCACAGTACAATGGAGGGATCATCATGAACCCTGATCTACAAAATGATTTAGAGGGCTGGTCACAATATGGAAACAACAAAGTCGATTTCACAAAATCTGAAGGCAATGAGTTTACTATTGTACGAGGGATGAATCAATCTTATAAGAGCGTGTCACAAAAGGTTTGTTTGGAAAAATGACTTCTATGCACTTTCTCTGGTATATATAATTTCAAATTTGTGATTCTTGACTCAAAATCTCTTCTTAGAATTATCTCGAATTTATGTAACATGCAAGTTGGTTACAAGCAAAGGGAGCGCTCCCCTGTGAATAGTCTTCGAAAAGAATGTTGAACATAAGCATGCAGGTTCAGTTATTGCTGAATCCAAATGCTGGTCTATGCTCAAAGGTGGTCTTACTTTTGATGAATCTAGTCATGCCGGTCTCTACTTTAAGGTACCTTCATATAGAAACATAGTCATGGTCTAAATTATTCGCCTAAGAAAACTATTACTTAAGTATATTTAAAAAAAGAATTGCAACGATAAGACTAACGGTTATATATTTTTGAAGGGAAGGATTATTTGAATTTTTTCTTTTTTGAACACAAGATCATTTGAAAACTAATTTCTGATTTTTGGTCTTTTTTGAACACAAGATCATTTTATGCTCAAAGGTGGTCTTACTTGGAACTTGAAACATCTGTCCACTCATTTGTCTAGGTCTTGTTGAGTTTTGACTTGACTAAAGAAAGTTCTTGTTTTGTATGGAGCTAGCAAGCTTCAGATTTCTTGTTTGGTTACATTTGGATAGAATGAATAATTATTCCTCGATAAGGTTTAAAACGAGTCCTTATTGAAACGAAAACATTTATCTCTCTTTATATGTTGTCAATCTCTCGATAGGAATCACAAAATAGCCAGAAACAGCTGTTTCACGTTTAGACAAGTGTCTATACGATTAACTTGTGGTACAAGCAATCAAGCGACCAAACAGTTGTTCCCCAACCAGGAATCTCAACTCGTTCTGACACCCACCGTCCTGAATCTTCGTTCCTAACACAAATCTGAAATCCTCCAGTGTTTTTCAATTCGGTCGCTGAGTTATTCACCAAGGCAACTTTCCCGTTATAGTTCACCATCGTAGAACCACTATCAACTATGAATCCTTCAGGCAGTTGATTATAATCAAAAGTTTCAGAATTCAAGTCGAAGCTCATTATTGTAGGTGCACGACCTGGAACGGTTTTGGCTGCATAGTATAAAACTCCTCCTTTACACAGTGCATTAGTGACTGTCAGTGGCGGAACCGAATCCAGATCAATGTATCTGAAAGGGATGACACACGTATGAGGATGCTCACATGCGATCGGTCTCCAAGATCCTTCACCACCCGATCTTACCGTGTAAACTACAAAGCTTGAGTTAATGGAACCTAACACCTTGAATACACCCGTAGCTTCATCGTATCCAAAGAAACACCTGTTGGGGAATCGTTGTCCACGTCCTACGAGTACCGGTAGGTGCAGAATCTCGTCTGTGATGGGATTGTATAGACTCAACGTAGTTGATGATTGAACACAGATCCAACCTCGGATGGGTGCAGAAACTGCATATTTATATCGTTCCCTACAAATAGAGTGGAACAACGAATCTGGAGCTGAATCCATACTTCTTGTGAGTGATAGCCTTAGTAAACTACGTTGCAAGTAACGAGTTTTGAATTCTTCACCACAGATCATAGTCTTCCATCTCTTGCACACGTATATGCATCTTACTAAAGGTATAAGAGGCAGACGTTGCATAATTTCAATTAGCATTTCATCAGGAAGGGACTCCATTTTCTTTTCTTGTGTTTTTTTCTTTAGTTTTTCTCTAGTAATATTTTTTTGTATATGTTTAGGACACAACACACAAATGTGAATTTATAGAAAATATCAGCCAATGAGAGAAAGAGAGAGAGTTGAAAAAGCTGTTAGTAGGTCACATTAACGTTAGCTTATGGAGTCTTCTAACGCGTCCATCTTTGCCAATAATATATATTTATATCATCTAATTAGTTAAATGTTTACTACTTCCACATGCAGAGATCGAGTTTACTAAAATTGGTAGCGAATGAAATTCTTACGCGTTCATATGTTATAGAGTGACTCTTCTAGTCATATAGAGTAGTAGACAGTCACTTTCACATGTAGAAAGAAGTTACTAAAATTGTTAGCCAATGAGTTATCTAACGCGTTCATTTTTTATAGGGTTTCAATCTTATAAAGTGGTAGATTTTCACTTTCACATGTAGAAACAACTTTACCAAAATTGTTAGCCAGTGTGTTTAAAGAATTTATAAAGTTTTGTAAGAGTTTTCACTTTCGCATGTAGAAAAAAATTACTGAAATTGTTAGCCAATGAGCTTAAAAGACTAAGAGCACTCTCCATTGGAAAGTTATCAAAATAATTTCTCATCATAAAAAAAAGAAGAAAAAATAGAAAATGGAGAGAAAAAGAGATGGAGTTATCAAATTAAATTCTTTAGATATTTCTGAGTAACTTTTGGGACAAATGTCCCTACATGAGTGACATATTTTTTCATTTTAGCTAAATCTTAATTGTGCTAATAATTAACATTAACATAACAATATAATTTTTTTTGAGAAGTATTCTTTTATGGGTTCTTACTCGATGAAAGTGATCTCGTACCATGAAGGATTTTTTTCATTGTATTGCGTACTTTTCGTACGCACACGTGTCATGCGTGTAACGCAAAGACTCACATGACGACGATGTTCCATACATTGCAAAAAATAGTATATTGCCACGGAGTGAAGAACTCTATCTAGTCATTACTCATTCGTCAAATATTAGTCATTGGCCAATATATATAAGACTGGTTCATCGTTACGCAAGCCTTAGCAGATTTATATGTTTCATTATAACAATTACATTCTAGGATACTAAAATTGTTAGCCAGTGAGCTAAAAAAATAGATGAAACTTTTGTAACGGATTTCACTTTCACATATAGAAGAAATTTTTTACTAAAGTTGTTAACCAGTGAACTAAGAGTAATCAAGAGAGTTGAAAACTGATAACACTTAGTTTGGGCCATAATAACAGAATTTGATAGATCCAAGAGCACATAAAATAACTAATAGAACAAGATTATTCATTGACATAACAAATTAGATCAACGACAATAGAAATGAAAACAAACTCTTAAGACTACTATACTACTATGTATGTATCTATTCTATTAAAATAGAATCATCACCAATTGATAAATGTGTGGTCCAACTATTTATTACTTATATATTACTTTTATATATTAATTTTTATATTATTAATAAATAATTAAAGACAAATATGATTACAAAAAAATATGAATATAAAAATTATTTTTTTCATTACTCATGTATTACTCCTATATATATATGTATTAATAATACTAAGTCTTATATTATTGATAAATGATTAAACAAAAATAGGATTACAAAAAAAACACAAATATTAAAATTAAACTTCTTAGAAAATTTAAAACAAAAAATATACCCGCCCTTTTAAAGGGCGGGTGAAAATCTAGTAATATCAAAGACTAAAGTATACTAATTATTATAAAAATAAATTTGAAGATGATTATTGTAGAAGAAACCATTCATCCATTTATTTTTAAGGTGGACTTCATTTAAAATGAAGTATCTTGTTGGAAACAATGCCGGTCCGGACTTGTGTGGCGCCTAAAGCATACAATAAAATAATGCCCTTCACTATAACTAATTTTTTAATATATAATCAAAATATTATAAAATTTTAATTTATTAACAAAAAAGTTCCATATTATTCATGAAAATAATGTTTCATTGATATAAAGTTTGAATAACAAAAACATCCAAGCCGACTTGATTTTGATAATGTCACTGACAATTTATTTTATTTAATTATTAATCTTATTTTTAGCATTTTTTATGAATATGGCAATATATATGATGCATTTTTTATTAACATCATTATTATTTTTTCTTTGTGAAATTTCTCACGCAATATCAAAATCCAATTTATGATAGTATTTTTGTTCCAATTTTATAAATATTTTTAAAAATTATAAAAACTTATAAAGTTTAAAAAGAATAAATAGGACTAAAAAGTTACACGAGAGTAACATCATTTCCGATGAAGATCGATCCAAAATGAAATGTAGAATATGAGCAATTGATAAATAAGTCCATTGTTATACTATCTCTTGTTTACATAGCTATAAAAAGATAGCACTTACGTTTGCTTAATTGGCTGATTTATTTAATACATTATTTAATATAATATTTCAGATAAAAGCTACTACACTTGTTACAAAAGGTAACAAATCGTTCGGATCTATGAATGGGACAAATTTTAATTGCTATTATTTTCCAAAAGAAAAAGAATAAAAAGAAAAAGGATTTTTAATGTAAAAACCCCTCAAGTAAGTTTTATTTGAATACAAACCCCTCAATTAAGAGTGTAACAGAAAAACCCCTCAAGTCAATTTTTTTTAATGAATTGGCCCCTCCGTCAACGTGTCGTTAAAAGCATATTTTGACGTCAAAAACAAAACGATGTGTATGATCAAAGGCAAAAAAATAACATGCAGTAGGGAAAAAACGACAAGCATCTCACTTGAAAGGCACGATATCAGTTTTAATTTTATTAGATCGACATATTAATCGAAATCCCAAACTGAAACCCTAATTTTCAAGAGATGAAGAACAAAATCCTCATAATCGTCTAATATATGGTTTCTGGGCTTTCTCGACATAGATTGTGAGATATCAAAAGATTCAGAGAGAGACTTCATGGTTTGTGGTTCAGTTTCGGGTTTCTGAGTTTTAGTTTCACAGTGTTGAAGCTTATTTCAAAACAGAAACGTGAGAGAGAGAGAGAGAGAGAGAGAGAGAGAGATTGACTGTGACCAGAGCTTCTTAGATGACGAGGTAAGTATTTTTCCTCTTATTTTCGAGTTTGGTTTCAACTGATATTAACAAAAATCAGTTCTTTCATCTTCACAGGACACTTTACATTCGATTACATGCTGGAGGATATTGGGCAGCTGATGGATCGTATAATGGTGGTGAAACAAGATGCTGCAGTGTTGATTTTGAAAACCCAAATTTGAAGATGTTGTTGAATATGTTGTCTAGTGGTGGATTTCCAGAGAATATGAGTAAGCTGTCCTACTTCCCATCTGGTGTTGTTGATCAAAATAAAAAGGAATTATGCTCTGATATTGATGTTGTGGAGATGTTAACCTTCTCATCTGAGCTGGAAAGCATGAATCTCTATGTTGTAAGGGCTGATGATCCCTACTTAGACGATGTTCTAGTTGGAGGAGATGAAGAGGAAGAAGAACCAGAGAGTGATGGTGAATGGGTAGACTTTTACAAAGATGATTATATTGATAGTGATGATTCTGATGATGAAGGCGGTAATACTGAGTTTTATGTGGGGCAAACATTTGTTTCAAAGGCAAAGTGTAGAGAGACAATAGAGAAGTATGCCATGAAAGAGAAGGTTAACATCTATTTTAAGAGATCCGAAAGGAAGAAAGTAGCAGTGGTATGTGTGGCTGAAAACTGTCAATGGAGGCTGTATGCTTCTATCAATAGTAGGTCTGACAATATGGTGGTTAGATCTTACATAGGAAACCATAGTTGTTATCCTAGTGGAGTTGTCAATCTTTACACTGCTCCCAAGATAGCTGCTGACTTTCTGAACGAGTTTAGGACTAATTCGAAACTGAAAGCTGAGCATATAATGCAGAGACTGGCACTCAAGGGTCTTCGGGTTACTAAGACTAAATGTCAGAGTGCAAGACAAATGATGTTGCACATCATAAGTGATGAGTATGCTGAGCAATTTACAAGGATGTATGATTATGTTGAAGAATTGAAGAAGACAAATCCTGGTTCAACAGTTATTTTAGGTACAAAAGAGAGAGTATTTGAGAAGTTTTATACTTGCTTTCAAGCGCAAAAGATTGGTTGGAAGAGTGCTTGCCGTCGTATAATACATTTAGATGGAACGTTTCTGAAAGGCCGCATGAAAGGACAATTACTTACTGCTGTGGGAAGGGATCCTAATAATCAAATGTATATCATTGCCTGGGCTATCGTTCCAGTGGAGAATAAGGTATATTGGGAGTGGTTTATGGAGTTGTTGCGAGAGGATTTGGTTTTGGAGCTTGGAAATGCTCTAGCGTTGTCTTCTGATCAACAAAAAGGATTGATATATGCCATTAAGAATGTGCTCCCATATGCAGAACACAGGATGTGTGCTAGACATATTTTTGCAAACTTGAAGAAAAGGCATGGTCAACTGGATCAGTTGCATAAGCTCTTCTGGAAGTGTGCAAGATCTTATAATAAGCATGTTTTCGATCGGAATTTAGAGAAGATGAAATCACTCAAAGTTGAAGCTTATGAGGAAGTGAAAAGAAGTGTCACCTCAAACTGGTCAAGGTATTAATCTTTATATATTTTGTTGCTTTTGTAGTTGTGTTTCTAAGTACTTTTTTATGTCTTAATGCAGAGCATTTTTCAGTGATGTTACGAAGTCACCTGCGGTTGAGAACAACATTAGTGAGTCTTACAACGCCATTTTGAAAGATGCAAGATGCAAACCAATAATCGGATTGCTAGAGGACATTAGAAGACATGTGATGTCAAGCAACCTTGTCAAGATCAATGAGATTGAAAAAGCTACTGGTCTCATTACACCCAAGGCATTAGCTATCATAGAAAAACGGAAGCAAAGTCTAAAATGGTGTTATCCATTTTCAAATGGGAGAGGTGTTTATGAGGTTGATCATGGAAGGAACCAGTATGTAGTCAATGTTCGCGAAAATGTTTCTTGCACTTGCAGGGCGTTTGATGTAAGCGGCATTCCATGTTGTCATATAATGTCTGCAATGTGGGCTGAATACAAAGACACAAGACTGCCTGAGTCTCTAGTTTCAGATTGGTACTCCATTGAGAAGTGGAAGCTTTGTTACAGTTCTTTGATTTTTCCTGTGAATGGGATGGAGATGTGGGAGACACATAGCAATATAGTTGTAATGCCTCCTCCGGATAGGATCATGCCAGGAAGGCCGAAACAAAATGCTAGAATCTGTGATCCAAGCGAAGGAAGAAGCTGTAATCCAACTCAAACTGAGGCTTCTGAAACTGGAAATACTCAAACCCAAGAGAAGATAGTATTGGTAAGTTTCAGTTGATAATGGTTCTTTTGTTTGGTAATGGTTTTATAATGTATTTTTCAATTCCAGAAATGCTCTAATTGTGGAGAAGCCCGCCATAACAGGCGAACTTGCACTAAGGAGCCAGTAAATCCGCCTAAACAAGCTAAACCACCCTCTGATTTTCCTTCTGTTCATGCAAATATTATCATGGTAAACTCTACTAGACTTGTAATAATGCTTTGTTCCTCAGTTCACTTATATTGGTTGGGATTGACTTTTTCTTTTGTTTGTTCGTTCTATACAGACATGTGGTAATTGCCGCCAACCTGGTCATAACAAACGTAAATGCAAGCTTCCCCCGGTTCCTAAGCCACCAAATCTACGACCAGGAAGACCTTCCAAGAAACATAAAACAGTGGATGCAAAAAATGAGGGGAGAGATGCAACAACTAAAGGGACGAATGCAACAACTGAGGGGATAGATGCAGTCGGCTAGTAGAACCATCTTTCTGTTTTTTTTTCATGTAAACTCAGTTAAGATCATAGTAGAACCATCTTAGTTTTTTTCCGATGTAAACTCGGTTAAGATCATAGTATAACCATCTTTTTTTTTGGAATTTTCAGGTATTTATAGAATCATCTCTACTTTTTAATTTCTTCTCTACTTTTAAGAAAGGAACCGTCATGATACGTCGCATTTTCCTCCAGTGCTCACCGTACACAGTGAGCACCATGTCTTGTCCCTTCCCGGTGAAGATATCGTACACCATGTTCCTGCGTCTCAAACCGAACTCTACTCAAGTTCATTTTGTCCTCCTATCTTCTAAAGTTATATAAGAAACGACTAATATAATTGTTTCAAAAGTTAACAACACCTTCCAAAAGAAACAAAACATGGAATATTCAACATATCTCAAGACAACTAACAAAAATAATTGATCAAAAGAAATAAAAAACACTCCTAAAACTTAGCTCTAATACTCTCCAAGACACCAATAATCTCACTTATGTCTTTCTTCATATCAAGAAAGTCTTGCTTCAGTTCCATCAAATCTTTCTCTATCATAGCTTGTTTTTCAGCTAAGACACCAAATTCTTCTATATGTGCTTTATCTACCCACTTAAACACATCGCCAGAACCAAAAATATCTCCACATCGTTAGAATCTTCTCCCTAGATTCTCTTTTGTTTTTGATGTCAACTCAACTGTCAATGATCCACATTGACACTGTCTTGTCTGGGTATTCCACAACCTAAATCCAGTGTGATTTCGTCTCCAACAATCAATATTTTTACCTTACAAAGCGATAAGAGTTCAAACATCAAGAACACAAATTTAAACTAGAAATAACAAATCATACATTAATTGAAAACATAAGACAGAAATAAAAAAAATATCTAGATACTCTAACTTACCTGAATGAAGAAGAATGAAGAAAGGTTGGAGAAAACTTAGAAGAACCCTAGAATCGATTTGGGGATTTTTTTGAAAGAGATGAAGAAGACGTGAAAAAAGCTGTGACGTTTTTGTAATTCGATCAGACGCAGCGTTTTGTACTTAACGACAAAATATGGCTTTTAACGACACTGTAGACGGAGGGGTCAATTCGTTAAAAAACATGACTTGAGGGGTTTTTCTGTTACATTCTTTTTTTTTACTAAAAACGGGAATGATCTGTCAATGCAGCTGAGTTGGCATCTCCTGATTAATCTTTTTTTTTAATTACGTGGATAGCCTAAGCATTGAGTTTATTCTCCATTTAGTATCGTAATAGTAATAATGATGCATGAACTGATGGAGATTCACATTCGGACGTGGGCCTTTGGAGGACTTGGCCCAACGAGAATGATGATGCTGGCCAAGAAGCTACTGGGCCTGAAACCCAATCTTCACACCCAAAAATGTTTTTCAGCTGAGTTGGTTTGTGTTCAGCAAAATAGTTGTATGGTCACAAAGAAGTTACGGTTCTAGCACATACTATCACTTATTCTTTTATGTATACTCCCTTTTTTTATCTATGCTATTTTATACACCCATAGTTGTTTTGGGCTTACAGCCAATAGATTTTCTGGGTCGGTACTTGGACGTATCTACCGACATTACGATGTATTGAGAAAACGTTTGGAGGGCAAGAGCCAAGAGCTGCATTTTAGTTACTTTTGATCTGATTTGATGTGTGTTTACTTACGGGGTTCCATTAGCCCAATTTGTTTGTATCCATTTTTACCTAATTTATGTTTTCTTAAAACGTTTACCGAATTTATGTTTGGTATTTATTTTCTTAAATAAATTTTGTGTCGGTTTTGAATTATGTGTTATCCAAGTCTTAATCATAATCGAACTGTTGCAGTCGTAGGAAAATATCTTCTAGTTTTCATCAAACCGAAACATATAAATGTTTAGATCATATTCAATCTATATATATATTTTTACAAGAAAAAAAAAACTCGTGGACAACAAATAGGGAAGGGGGTTTATGAATTTTATTTGTTTTCTTCCACTCATTCTGATTTGAGTCACTTGACATCTATAGCAGTACAACAAATATTTACAAATAAAAAAGAGAAAAAAAAAAGATAAGAAGGGAGATGAAGGAGAATCATGTTTGGAGAAAGAAACACAAAGCACAAGAGTGAAGAAAAAAATAAAGAGGTCTTGACTCTTGAGATTGCCCCTCGTGCTGTCTCGAAAGTCTCCCCTCGTAAATTTGGTCAATCATGTCCTGACATCTCTTTTACTACGTACTCTCCCTCCATACCTCTCTTAAAAATATTATTACTGTATTATTCACTGCTTGTTACCATACTTATATTCTTTTTCACAATTCTTGTTTTTTTTTACAGATTAATTATTAATTTAAAAAAGTTAGTTGATCTAGCGTTAGATTTCTGGTTTCATCCTACTCAGATCGATGTTCACCAACGCTGCAAAAATGCTAGCATGTTTCACTAACATTGACTCTTTCTTCCCCAAACCCAAGGCTTATATTAATATGCTACCGCCTAGGAATGAGAGACCAATATCTTGGATTTTCATCTTTGAGCTGAGCTTCTTGGATTTTCATCTTTGAGCTAAGCTTCTTGGATTCTCCATACAGTGATATAGTTGATGGTAAAAGTGCATGGAAAGTTGTTGAACAAGTGTTGTGCATTACAAAGTAAAGTCTTGGACACCCAATACCTTTTATTTTATATATTTTGAAAATAAAGTCAAGTTTGTTTTAGAAAAAAAAAACTAAATTAGAGGATCATTTTGTACGAGAAACATACATTGTATATATAATACGTTATCATATAGGTAATCACGGATGATCTATTTGTAATTTTTGGGTCGGTGGAGATCGTAAAACTGCATGCCATAGTGTGAGGACGCGGTAGGTTGAAGTTGATTTATTGCAGAACGTATAGTAAAGGTGTAAACTCATTAGGCTTAGAGCATAATTAACTCTTAGAGTCAATTATGGTCTCTTAATATTTTTTTATTAATTAATGGTAGTTAAGAGATTGTACTTAAGAGACACTTTACTTTTGGACTCCAATGGCAAGTTCTTAATTTAAGGTTAAAGTATCAAACTAATTTTTTGGAAAATAAAATTTATTTATTAAATAAAATATCAGAAAAGAAAACATTTTAAACATTAATTTATTAAAAAACATTAAAAAAAATAGTAAAATAAACGAGAATAATTTGAAAGAAACATTCAAACTCAGTTGTTGTTTTGACCACGTCCGAATTTACGCCATACATGTTCAACCAAATCAGCTTTCAATTGTTGATGTATTTGTTTATCACGAATTCTAGTTCGAACACCCATCATATTGCCGATATTTGTAGGGATATCAGTAGAAAACGTGAAATCCATATGTGAAGTTCCGGTGTCTTCTCCTTATTGGAACTCTGAAACATCATATTGAGTGTATCCATCTCGTTCATCTTCTACTATCATGTTATGGAGTATGATACATGCTCTAATAATCTTCTCAATCTTGACTTTATCCCAAAAAAGTGCTGGATTTTTGACAATGGCTAAGCGAGCTTGCAAGACGCCAAAAGCGCGCTCCACATCTTTTCGTACAGCTTCTTGATGTTGAGCAAATAAAACCGCTTTCGGCCCTTGTGGTATTGAAATCAATTGGATAAAAGCTGTCAATTTCGGATAAATACCGTCGGTGAGATAATAAGCCAAATGATAGTCTCTTCCATTTACTGAGAAGGTGACTTGCGGAGCTTGACCTTTTATTATGTCATCAAAAACAGGTGAGCGATCAAGAACATTGATATCATTTAAGGTACATGGAGGTCCAAAAAAGCATGCCATATCCATAGATTGTACGATGCAACCGCCTCCAAAACGATTGTGGGTTTTCCCGAACCACGTGAATATTGACCTTTCCAAACGGTGGGAAAATTCTTCCACTCCCAATGCATACAATCGATGCTTCCTATCATCCCGGGAAATCTACGATGCTCACCAATGTCAAGTAGACGTTGAAGATCATCCGGTGTTGGTCTTCGTAGGTACTCATCGCCGAATAAATATATTATTCCATCCACAAAATTTTCCAGACATAAACGAGTTGTCGTTGAACCGAGTCGCAGATATTCGTCAACCGTATCAGCCGCAGTACCATATGCCAAGCACCGAATGGCTGCCGTACACTTTTGAAGAGGAGAGAGACTAAGCCTTCCGAGACAATCTTTTTTTTTGTCGAAAGAATTCAACTTCATTGGGTCGATCAACAATATGGATGAACAACAGCTTGTTCATCCTAAAACGTCGTCGGAATAGATTATCAGGATAGATTGAAGTTTCACTAAAATAATCATTTCATAAACGTAGATCACCTTCTTCACGATTTCTTTTGATGTAAACTTGTTTTTTCCTTTTTTTCTTTTCTTCTTCTTGATTACCATAATTAATGGTAAGATTCTCGAAAGTTTGATCAAAATATTGATCAAATGTTTCATCAAAATTTTCATCATCCAATCCTTCAAAAGGAGTTTGAGAAGAAGATGCCATATCGAAAGAAGAAATTGTTTTGTTTGGATCACAAATTATTTGAAATGAGAATAAAACAACAACACCAATGAGAATAAAGAAAGAAAGGAGAAGTTGTTTTTGGGTGAATATAGAAAGGAGACTGAAAACTAGTGTGGTATGGAATGAAAACTAGTCCTTAATTTATAAAACAAGATAAACATACAAGTACCAATAATACAAGAAACAAAGTAACATACAATAATACAAGTACCAATAATACTCTCGTGACAACATAAAACAACAAGACCAGTGACACACAACAACAACACCTACTAGCTTGTTTTGTTCTTACCAGACTCGTGACTACACACACACACTTGTGACTGCTAGACTCGTGACTACACAACACCTACTAGCTTGTCCTCTTCTTACCAGACTCGTGACTACACACACACACACTCACTCTCTCAGCTTGTCCTTTTCTTACCATCACCCTTAGAGGATTGTCCCTCTTCTAGCTTGATTCCCGCCTTCAATAACTTGAACTTCTCCTCTCTCAGCTTCTTCTCTTCCTCATGCATCCTTTTGAGCATCCTTCTTACCTCAGGTTCAATGTCCTCTTCTGATTCTGCAACCCGAATCAAGTAGCCCATATTCTTCACGTATTCTTCACTTGATAACTCCACCATGTCTTCTTCTTCTTCATCTGATATCTCCACCTCTTCGTCTTCAGTTGGTCTGTTTCCTTTTGCTGGGAGAGGTGGTATAATTCTTCTTGCTGAGAGGCCACAAAAAATGACTATTCTTGCTTCCATATATATATATATATGTATGGCTTGTTCCCCTGAAAAGCAAAAAAGAAAAACATAAATGTATTAAAACATTGATCAGAAAGACTAATATCTTATATTACACAGCAAGTTAAACATCAAACAAGATTGATAACATTGATCACAATTATCATTTCACAAGATATTACATTGATAACATTTCACTAATAAGTTTGTTCTTAAGGGCCACTTCTAATTCACTAAGTGGCTCTGGTTTTGCAAGCCAACTCTCAAGCAATTTGTTCTTGCTAAGCTTATCCTTTATAGCTAAGTCTTTGGCCTTTATCTCCCACATTTTCTGAAAATGTTGCAGATTCTTTCCTTCATCTCCCACTGTCCTTTTTGCCTTTGCTGCCTTAACACCAATAGGCCTAGCCATTGCTTCATCCTCTCCATTGACACTAGGCATCGATGTTGATGACTGAAAAGATTCATCTTCCCCCACCCTCTTTCTTTTTGAACCAGAGCTTTGTTGACTAATTCCATAAGTCCCACACCACTTCTGATCATTCATAAGCTCCCTCCAGGCATGCTCCAACGAGAACTTCACCTTGTAATCGTTGAAGAAAATTTCATGAGCCGCCTTCAAGACATCATCTTCACTATGGCCACTGCTCCTCTATTTTGTTGCAGCGTCATATGACCCCACAAACTTGCAGACACCTTCATTTATCTTCCCCCACATTTGCTTACAGTGGCTTTGCTCTCTCTTATCCAAACCAACCACCTTGGGACTTGCATTATAATAACATGCAATCTTCTTCCAAAAGGTTCATGCCCTTTGCTCATTCCCAACTAATGGATCCTTGGAGGTGTTCAACCATGCACTGATGAGGACCTGGTCTTCAGCTGTTGACCACTTGCACCTCTGTTTACGGTCCTCACCAGTTTGTGCACGGGAAGCGGATCCTCCAAGGTCTGGACAAGGTGAAAAACTCATAAACTGAGTTGGGTATTCATTGTTATGTAGTTGACTGTTTAGTAAGTTTAAAAAGCTAGAAGACTGGCTTTGTTGAGAATCCATACAGAGAAGTGGTTGAGAAGAACGAAGAAAGAGATAAAGTTGAAGGAAGTAGAAACGATTTAGGAAGCTTTAATAGAGGAAGGTAGATGAAGTTATAATGTCCATTTGATTGGCTTTAAGTTGTTTTAGTTGAGTGTAGTAGTTAAGTTTTTAATGTTGTTTTGAATAGCTTTTAATTGTTTTATGAAGTAGTTGTGGTTTAGTTAAGTTTTAATATTGATTTCAATTGCTTTTAATTGTTTTAGGAAATAGTTGTGTGTAGTAGATGTGTTTTATTAAAGTTTTATAGTTGATTTGAAATGCTTTTAGTTAAGTTTAAATGTTTCTATGTTTTAGTTGTCCTATCTAACAAAGTATATACCATTCCAAGACCCGCCTCTTACTACTTTTTTTTTAAATGGGCTTAAGAGTCCACCTAAAATCCAGCGATAATCCTGGTCTTATATAACTAGTTTTTTCTTTCTTTTCTAAATAGTTAGTTTGGCGTTGAAAATCTAAAGTAAGAGAATGATCAACGAACTTTCCATCAACTATGAACACCATAACAACCCAAACTATTCTACAAGATAATCACAAGAAATGAAGTAGAATTTTAAATGATATGATGTCTTAAAGAACAATCTAATATGCAATGTATGTGTTTAGTCAAGTGGCTAAATGTTCACTTCTATGGCATTTTCCGTCGAAGTTCGTTTCTACTCCTTCTGCTTTTTTATATTTGACGTTTTAGAGAATTTTTTTTGTTTTAAATTATTTGACGTTTTAAATTTTTATGTAAAAATTATTAATAAATAATGTTAATTGACTAATGATATTATAGTTTCTATTTTTATTATTAGTTGAATCATGGTAAAGTAAATGATTAATGATGTTTTGTTTAAAGTATGAGTTTTCTTTTTCTATATGGATAATTCTAACATGCCAAATATAAAAAAAAACTGGAAAGAGTAATAAACTATGTTTTGCCGCATTGTATGATTGGCTATAAATCGGGTTTTGTCGATCTAACAAATGACAAAAAGTAAATATAATGATGAATAAAAAAAACATATAAGTTATGAGTGGAGGGGCAGAACAAAGACAGTTCTCCCGCACATGCAGTTCTCCAGCACTAAAACCAGCATTCACTTTTTTTTTCAAAAGCAGTTAGCAGGAGATCTGCATACAGTTCAATATTTTCTATTTTTTTTGTGGAAAAAGAAGGAAATCTGCATGCAGTTCTTGTCCACAATACAAATCAAGCGGATCAAGTGCAGATCATGTTTGAGAAAAGCAGATCAAGCAGATCAAACAATTTATTATAGTTAGAATGGTAAAAACAATTCAAATAAAAATAGATTACATATTTAAACAATAATAATCACAATAAAAATTAAAATACATTATATAATACAATACATATATAGTAATAAATATTTCATTAAAGCGATATTATTATAAATTTAAAATCAAAATACGAAAAAATATTAGCAATTAACAAAATACATCTATTTTCATTAATATATTTAAACCATAATATTGTACATTGACATAATACATATTATAATTTCTTTTTGTTAACAAATACATATTTTAATTAAAAACACAATTATTATATAAATAATTTAACTAAATATAATATTTATATCACGAAAATAAAAGTAGAGATAAATAGACAATGAGAGTTTTTGTATTGTCAAAGTTGTAAGTAAAATAGAATGAAAATGTGTTATTGATGAAAAAATGTTAAATATATTAATAATTTGTAACAAAATCATTTACTATATATGATGTCAATGTTTTTAGTTATAATATGTATTATGTGCTTGCATAATATTGTGGTTTAAATATGTATATTAACGGAATATATATGTATTTCGTTAATTGCTAATGCTTTTAAAATTTTAATTTTAAAATTATATTAACATGACACTAGTGTAATATTTATTATTTTTATGTATCATATTTATAAATAATTTATTTTTATTATAATTTTTATATATAAACTATTTTATTTTAAACTGTCTTTATCATTTTAAACTGTATCAAACTGTTTGATCTACTTTTCTTCTGCATGATAAGTTTAATATTCATCTGATTCCCTTGATCTGCATATGATCTTTTTGATCTGCAATGATTGAATTTCTTTTTGCTAATGTTTTGATCATTGGAGATTACTTTCTTGCTTACTTGAATTTCACTATTTTTTCGTAGGTGTACCCACCAACCAAGAAAAGGTGGTCTAAAGAATTTATTTAAACTTTATTTGAATGCTGCACTCACTTTTCCTCATTTAGTTCACATTCACCCTTTTGCTTTAAATGATTAAGAAATTTGAGAAATTAATAACATATATAGCTGCGATGTTTTTTACATACATAAATATGATTTTATTATATACTACTAATATGCGAGCTTAAACGATAAAATACGCTATCCTATCTATCATAACAAATTATTGCTACTGTCATGAGTGTTGTATGTATGCAATCGTGTATATGAGCATAATAGTATGAGAAGAGTACCTAACAGCACCCTCAATGGAGGATTCTAGCTCTGGAAATTTTCAAAAAAAATATATATATATATATATATTATATAATTATGAAATTTTTAATTTTATGAGAGATCTAACCTCAACTATTTATACATAAAACTTTTGAGTTAAATTTTTTGTACAATTAAAAGCTTCACAATATATATATATATATATATATATATATATATGTGTGTGTGTGTGTGTGTTTTTTAGAAAAAAAAGAATATCTTAAGATAGATCTAAAAAAGTTTGTCACCAAAATGATTAAAATAAATTTTATTAAATGATGTAAATATACATTTATATTTTTTGGGTTAACTAATCTAGATTTAGGGTTTAGAGTTATGGAGTGGGTTTTGGAGGTGATGTACAAATTAAAAAATAAAAAAAAATATTCAAAATAAAAAAAAATTAAAAAAGTTTATTTTGGTCATTTTCTTTTTTGAAGCCTATTTTGTGACAAAAACTTTAAAAATATCTATTTAAAAGATTTTTTCTTTTTAAAACCTTATATTGGAAGCATTCTATGAGCATAAATAATTAGGAGAGATTGTGTGAGTTTCTCAACAATAATAAAATAATAATACTTATTTTTATAATTATATTTAACCAACTTAAGTAGTAAATAAATTACACCAGTAGAAAGTTTTTTTAGTATTTATTGTTCTCTTTATTATCTTTTTTAATTTTTTATTATTTTAAATTCCACAAACCTTTAAAAATATTATTACTAAGGTAATGTTTATCTTCGGTTTTTAAGGTGGAGTTCTTAACTTAATTTGACTCTTTTTTTTTATTTTTTTTTTAAATTTAGTTAAGAGATGACTTTTATGTCTCTTATTTAAGAGACAATTCTTAGGGTTTTTGAGTTAAAAATTAAAAAACATTTTTTAAAAAATTAAAAAATATATTTTAGAAAAGTTAAGAATTTCTATTAAAAAATCTGCATAAATATGCCCTTATAGTGCTCAATACGGATTTGGTGAAGCCTAGAGTTTGTGATAAACTTCCTTTAAGATGTAGTTGTCCAAAAATATTTGTAGCCTACTATTTCTCTTCCACAATGTCCCCTTCAGCATATTATATATTAATCGTCACAATTTTTGTAGGGTCCGAATTTATACCGGAAAGAGTCGTGTAGAAGATAAAAACATATAGAACGAATGTAACAAATATGGTCAGTGCAGAAAAAAAATGAATAAATGAAGTAAACAATGGTTTACAAGTATAGACTAACTGCAAAATTCATTTTTTCCAAAATAATTGTATCTAAATAATATAAAAGATTTGAATTTTTTTAACTGAAATGTTATACTTAGTACACTTTATAATAGATATATAGTGATTATGTTTACATTTTTTTTGTAAAACAAAGATTGAGAGAGTAGATTAGAGCGCTTAATCACATTTATTATTTTTAGATTTTGAGTATTAACGTTTGGATGAGTAATAGTAATTAATATTCAGCTTAAATATAAGATCTGTATCCACTTTTCACCGCAGTAAGTGCCACTATAAGAGAATAAGAGTTGTAACCTCTTTATAATCGACAGGAAAATAAAAGTGGCGAAAAAATAAATATAATAAACAGAGGAGAAACTGTAAGGAGAACGAGTACAAGTTAACCTAAAATACCCCAAATATATTTAATGAATGCCCTTAATACACATGCCCATCAGCATCCATTACCGGCATTCGTGTCTTCACGGCGGACCCAAGGACTAAGTTCCATAACACCCAAAAAGGCATTTAGACCGTAATATATCATTTAATATATGTAAAATAGATATATGTGTACTTATTGCGATTCTACAATTTCAACTTCAGCAAACAGAATCACTATTTAAACCTTTAGTCATAGTATCTATCACACTGTTTCAAACAAGAATTATTGCATGTGATGTTTCTTGTTTTTTTTTTTCATTTTAAAACCCTTTAACAAAAAAAAAACAAGAAATATCACATGCAATAATATAACTGTTCAATACAGAATTACTGATGTCATGACCCTACATATAAATTTTAATTTTATCATGTATACAAAAAATGTCACATCCAAAATAAAACCTAAGCACAAAGAGAGGCAAAAAATGTCATGGCTTCTCTCTTCTTCTATCTTTGTATATATTAAATTAAAACACAGATAAAATAGTCATAATGTCTGGCATGGGAGGGGCCAGTCTCTTGTAGACCGCCCGAAATCTTATGGTGTTGAAATTCTACTCGATGAGTTTTACTCTCGCCTACTAAGACCCAATATTTTTCAATTCCTAAGAATGATTGTCTAGTTTTTTTTTTTTTTGCTAACCCAGTCTCCGACCACTAAGCGTGATCGACTAGCCCATCGAGCCGAAGCTCGCGCCATTACAGAATTTTTAAGCCTCCACTTAAGGGCCCCTGATTACGCTAGTGATCTGGAGCGCTGAGGGCCGCATGTAAAATCCCCAGTGACCCGAAAAAGTGTTTGCAGCCGGCGGGAGTCGAAGCCAGAGTATTGGGATTAAACCCCTCAACTAGACATTTCCTACCACTAGCCCACTTAAGCGGGTTGATTGTCTAGTTACATGCTAAGATCATCCATTATTATTATATGATCTGAAATTAGGTAATAAAATTATACATATATGAGGAATCTCTCAAAGTTAAACATCAAACCTACGCGTTAGAAAAGACACCTATAAATTATTTTGCATAATGTGTAAATTTAAGATGCTACCTAATAACTTTAATACAACTTACACGTCGTGTTTAACTAATATATAATCTTATTCAAAAATGAAGCTAAGTAAATGGGAAATGTTTAGCCTTAAGATTGCAAGGTACTTAGTCCTCGACTGATTGCGAATAGAATAAATTAATGAGAAAGTGTCTAAAATATCATATTTCTATTATTATTATTTTTGTTTATTTTAACTATTTTTGTTCTTTTTTTAAGAAGAAAAAGACATTTATAACTTTAAAGTTAATTAATCTAAATTTAGGATTTATATAGTTGAGGGGTAGGATAGAATTTTGGAATGTGAAGTTTAAGATTCTAATTAATCTAAGAATTTTTTCTCTTAATGAAGTGGGTATTTGTGAAAATATATTTTTATTAAAAACAAAAACAAATAATATTATCAATAATGTGGTAAACAAAAAAAATCTCTTAGATTAATTGAAATGTTATGAATATATACTAATAAATGCTGCAATCGATCAAGCTTGTGGATGTGCTTAACATAATTAACCGGTTAGCTGAACTAAATAATAGATCGAAGTCCAGTGTAGATGTGTGAAATTAGTACTTATGTGTTATAACTTACACTAGACATTGACCAACGTTACCGCAAGATGTTTTCTCAATTTGTAATAAGTAACTTTTATGATTGATCGACGATATTTTACTAATTTGTGTGAGTGTTAGTTGCTCAAATTGGTTGAATGTTAAACCAAATAAAATGATACTATATATAAGATATTTGTTATTTCATCATTTTTACCACATCAAACATATTTTGTATATTAATATATGTTCAATACAAAATATAATTTTTTTAAGAAAAAAGTTATATGTCTTCAATTGGTTTCATATGAAAAATAAATCCAACGTTTACAAAGCTAAACAACTTATAAATATCATTTATTTCATATAGTAGAAACTCTATAAATTAATAATGTTAGAATTATAATATTTTATTAATCTGTGATTTATTAATTTCTTTTTAGATTTCTATATTTTAGATATATGTTTTGTATAGTTAAATTTACTATTTATGTATTCATTAATTTTTTTGAATTCGACGTTCATATTTTTTATTATATTATATGATGTATATGAGATATATATCATACAATTTAATGTGTCTTAGATAAAATTTATAATATATTAAATAAAATACTATGAAACTTTAAGAAAAATAGAAATAAAATCTGTTATGAATATAAAAACAAGAAAATGTATTATTTATACTTGTATAAACTATATATATATATAAAAAATTACAATTTAATGGTACTATATATTTATATAGGAATCTTCTAAACTATTATTTATCAATTTGTGTAATATTTTGAGTTGATCCAATTTGGAAATGGTAAAATTTATTATTTTTCAAGCTTATTAATTTATAGAGAATTAATTTCTAGAACTTATATTGTACAAATTTATTAAATTAAAATTTTGTGAATATTTGACAGTGTAGATTCAGTTTAGTAGGTATAGAAGATGATAGATGATTAATTAGGTTACTCGAAACAATCATATTGGATAATAAGGAAGAGATGACAAGTGCAACACAGGCATTTAAATGAGGAGCATATATTAAATGGTTATCCTACCTAGTAGAGGGTCCACAACAAAAACTCTCATTCAACACAAATATTAGTTTTGTTTAGGTCTGGACATTTCGAGTATTGGTCCAGTTCGGTTCGGATATTTTGGGTAGTTCGGGTAGGAAGTTAGAAGATTTATTTACTACTTAACCTATTTTTGGTTTGATTCGGATAGTTTTGGGTTTGGATAGTAAAACTAAGAATAGAAAAATACCTGAGAAAAAATTGTTCTCATTTGGTTCCAGTTCTGCTTCAGTTAGATCAGATAGTTCAGGTTAAATGAGTAAAATATTGAATAATTAAGATAATTCAGATAGAAATTTGAGATATTTCAGATTATTTTAGATATCTAAGATAAAAATATTTAGATATTTTCGAGTAGTCCATATACCTTATAATAGTTTAGTTTTCTTTAATTATTTTTGGATACTTTTAATATATTTTTTAATTATAAATATATATTTAGTTACATTATTTGTAAATATAATTAATATTTTATCTATTCGAATATTCCTTTGGTTATTGGTCGGTTCTGTTTCGATTTGATTATTTTGGATATAGAAATATAAAAATTATTTGATATTTGAAGGTTTTGATTCCGTTTTGAGTTCAAGTATTTCGGTTGGGTTCCGATTTGGTTCTTCAGTATTCATTTTTCTATTGAGGCCTACACTTTTGCTCTATATGGAGGATTCACGATGAATAGGAAGACAGTGCTTTACCGTGAACTAAAATGTAGAATACTAGTGGAACAAATTATCCTTGCCATCTGGAGTGTTTTAAGTGCAGTTCTTATATTATATATTATATATTATATATTATATATTATATATTATATATTATATATTATATATTATATATTATATATTATATATTATATATTATATATTATATATTATATATTATATATTATATATTATATATTATATATTATATATTATTTATTTTACAATTAACTAAAAACTAATATATACTATCAATGCAATTAAAAATTTGCCGAGCCTTTCCGGGGCTCGTCGAGACCAACTAATGATAGATTTCGCACCACATAATGGATCAAAGAACTGAAGACGTTTCCAATACCGATAGCAGATCCCGTTGAAGCAATTGTAGCAGCTCTGGCACCTATTGATTTTGCACCTTCTAGAGGAGTCGGTAGTTTGGCACTGGATCCCTTCGGACTTGGAGAACGTGTGACGCTGGGTCGGGGTTTGGTGAACCAACTGGTCGCTCCTCTAGTTGAAGTATCGGGCCCCTTTTCGTTGCATCATTTAATTAAAATTAGTGGGTTACTTAGTTTTAAACTTTAAAACTATTATATATTTCACCAAAAATTAGAATTGTTGTAAAATCATCTAAATTAGTTCATATTTAGTAGTAAATCTCATATAATTATATATAATTTTAAATTAAATTTCTATTATATTTTGAATAAAATATATTTATTGAAATTATTAATTATTTATTAAAATAAGTAATCTTAACTATGAAAAATAAATAGCAACATAAATTTTATAAAATTATTTTATACTTGTAAGATAACTTGAATCGTTTTAATCAACTTTCACCATTCAAATATATGTTTTGGACTGCTAGATCTGCTTTATCCACATTTATACCGCTAGATTCGTTTAATCCATTCTTGTTATGTTCGATCCGCAGGGCATGATACGCTTTTCCCATGAAATAAGAATGAGACAACTCAATTGTAACGTCACAACTGCATATGGCTAATGAGTTTCTTACACCTGCTCACTCGATCTATGGACCTTATTTTGTGTGATGGGTAATTAATTAATTTTTCTAAGAACTAATTATATATTAGGTTACAAAATAAGTGCAAAAGTTGTAAGGGTATCTTTAACCCTGGGTCGCCACGTGTCAGTGAAGTCCGTCGACAGTACAAGAAATCAGCCAAACGGATCTCTTATTTGGAATCTTTAAGGGATGATTCTTAACAAAATTGTGGCCCCCTTCCCTTAAGAACCCCTCTAAGAGACCTCATTAAAGGTGGCCTAAGAGTTTGTCAAATGACCAAAATGCTATTAATGAGGATTTTAGGTTTTAGTTTTAAAGAAGTGATATGTTTTGTAATATTCCACAATGATATTAAGGTTAAATTCAAAGTGTACTTTTTAAAATAGAAGAGATATGTTGCCAAAAAACACTACAATTGCAACAGTGAACATGAAATGTTCTTCGTCAACATGTGGTCCGTTTTGCGCATAAATAGTGGCATGATGGATATATAAAGAAACCAAATTATATCATCAGAAAAAACAAAATACTAGTGTGACAATAATTTAATTTAAGATCATGATGTTTATTAGTCTTCTGAACTTGATTATATCATCTTAACTTTAATATAGCAATTAAATTGCTAAATGGTACCTCGTGTATACTAAGATCGAATATGCTCTGATTGCAAACCAAAACTTTAGTCTGGACCAGAATATAGATATACTATATCAGCAACTTAAATTTGCATCATAGTTGGTTTACCCAACAACATGAATAACTCACTCGGTCAGCAAAGAGTTTTTGGTCACTAGAGAAAAATAATTTTCGTTTTTTGACATATATTATCAGGTATCGGTTTCATTTAACTGAAAGCCTAGAATCTTCAAAAAAGTAGGATTCATGAATCTAAATATTCTTTTGTCTACAAATAAATTATATCACATACATAACACAAGCTTACAGTTAGCAACTCTACCCTCACCCTTCTATGGAACTTTAAAAAATACACAATCTCCACAAATTGCATATATTATAGGTTTGAACAAAAGACAGCATGAATAAAATCTTAATTCATATTGACCATCATCCTAAGCATGGATACAGTTCCACTATTATTACTAATCCACTTAGATTTTCAATCTTCAAAAAGAATTTCGTAACTAAAAACACACACAGTTTATACTAACCCCAAAAAAGAAAAAGACAAACAATAATGTATTTTTTATTTACGGATTATAAAAATAGTTATCTTCCACATTTTTGTTCGACCAATATTTCATTCTTCCATTGTTCATCGATTTGCCAATATTTTAATTGTGTTGGAGTTTCTAATATAGAATTATAGATTGATATTGGGTAACGTAAAGCGAAGGAACAGTGACGCAGGATCTGCGGTGGGGAATTGGACATTCACCGTTTGAGGGAAAGCCGACCATTGATGCGCACACCAATGCAATTGCTTCCCTTTTTCCTAATTTATTATTTAATATTATTACATCTCCTAAAGTAAAATGGCATTAGTAAAAACACAAGCAAGAGTATATATTAATTAGTTTTATCAGATTAATCATGCATGTATGTAGAATAACAGTGGACAATCACAACCCCAAAGCTTAATTACTGCAATTACGTTTGAGTTTTCTCTAGGGTCCTCGTACTTGATTAGCAATCTTTATCTATTGTTGGATTTCCATGTGTGTTCTCAACTTTTTATAATGCGGACATCCATTATATGTGAATATGTATACGCTAAAAATATATCTCAAAACTAGCAAAAATCTGGGACAAAACTTCAACTTCGCATAAATCACATATGCTTTAAAAAATACTTAAAATTTGTTATTAATATCGTTTAGGGTAATGAATAAATACAAATACTATTCTACATCTATTTTTTTTCTTATCTATAATTTTTTTATATTGTTTATTGTATTTTATACAATTTTTATATTAAAACCGATTATACCATCAATTGATCAATTTTTTTTTGTTAAAGTCTTTTTTTTGTCAACTTGTTAAAGTCAGTACTGAAAACTAAATCATAAATAAAAATAAAAATGTGAATAATGTGTATACATTTTATTTTTTTGGGAAAATTCAATAAAAATATTTCAACTAAATTTCATTAAGCTTTTTAATATCCAAACTTTTCCGCTATCCACTTTAATACCTCAATTAATTATTTTACTCATTTTAATATACAAAATTTTAAACTATACCATTTTAATACTCTAAATTTGTTTATTTTAGTTAAAATACTAATACTTTCAAATAAAATTTAAAAAATTTCTAAAATTTACAAAAAAAAATCTCAAAAAATTCTAATTTTTTTCTGTTTGAAAAATAAAAATAACTAAATTTTGTATAATCTTAAACTTTGTAATAAAATTTAAATTTTAAATATTGAACTTAATTTGTTTTCTGAAATAGAAAACAAATTTATTTATTTTTGCATTCAATTTTTAAAAAAATTTAAACTTTTTCTAGATAATTTATTTACCTTATTTCCTAAATATTAAAATAAAATTAATTTTTTTCATAATTTCTCTTAGATGTTGAAGATTTAAAAAAAAATTTTTGAAACTTATTAGTATTTTTAGTTAAAATAAATAAATTTTGGGTATTAAAATGGGTAGTCTTTTAAAAATTTGTATATTACAATGAGAAAAATAATTAGTTGAGATATTAAACTGAATAGAAAAAAAAATTAAGTATTAAAAGCTCAATAAAATTTAGTTGGAATATTTTTATGCAATTTTTCTTTTTTTTATCGATTGCTTTTGTAAAACTGTTCACTGTAGTGATATATATGCCTTTTTTAACGGGAAATTGTCAAAAATAACACTTTCATACTATTACTTTTCATGTTTACCTTAATCACTTCTACCCTTATTTTTTAAGAAAAAAAAACACACTTATAACATTTGGGTTAATTAACCTAAAGAATTGAGAGGTGGGGTATGGTTAAGGAATGTAAAATTTAGGATTTTAATTAATTTTTTAAAAAATTGCCTTTTAAAAAAATGATATTTATAAAAATATTTTTTTAATGAAGGTGAAAATGAAAAGTGATACCAATAATGTGATAAACATAAAAATTCTTTTTTTTTAAACCAAAGGTTGTGGTAAAACCAGAATTGTATTCTCTTTAAATTTCGATGTAATATATTTTCCTCTATAAATAAGTATTAGACCTTAAATTGATATTGTTTGGAACTAGTTTTTAACCCCCCCCCCCCCCCCCCCCAAAACTGATACTAATGGTCTTCTGTTTTTTATTTATAATTTTTCGCTGAGAAAAGGGGTCTAAGATAGAAATTTTTTGTTCGGGATGGGAGCCAATCTCAAAAAAAGCAGTGACATTATCTTCTGTGTGATGTATCTGCACCTCATGTGCTTTATTGTATTTTCGTTTTTCTATTTTTAATAGAAATATAATCCTGTTTCACTCAAATAAGATATAAATAAATTCCAATTATTCCATACAGCCAAGGTAGAGCACGGTTATTGTTGAGATTCAGTGGAGTCCCTTAAAAAAAGTGGTATCTATTATTTTTTTTAGTTAATTAAAAAAAAAAATAACCAATCACGGATCATTACGTGTCAGTGGAATTCGCAAAACAGTGCAAGAGACGCTTCTTAATTTAGATACCAAAAAAAACTATCTCTTAAATTTTATTAGAACTCACAAATTTTATATTAATATTTTTTAGGAGTTTTTAGGCTAATAGATTCCAATAAACATGCTCTTATTAAGATGGAGTATCCTTTTGTTTTGTCATACTGGATAAAACTTACTGATTTGGTGCATGGTTTTCTTTTGCTTGATAATAATATATATTCTTCAACCTAGCTAGCCCTAATCCTCAACGTGTATTCATTTAATCTTTACTTACATTATAACCTAGTTGTACGAAACTGCATCCATTGTTCTGAGTATATAAACCATATACTGGCATAATTTATTTTAGTATTGTAAATTAGTAATTCAAAACGCTCTTTTATTATACAATGAACATATCGCGCATGACTTATAGGCCTTACATAATCATATCTATAATTATTAATGAAACTAGATATGTAACTAGAATAAAAAAGTTTTAGAATTTTGCCTCGTTTAGTCTAGAAAGATAACGATATACAAATCATCGCGTGTCCAAACATAGTTTTCTTTTTTTACATAGTTCCACATTAAAGTAGGTGTGTTTAGATATATATTTTTTCTTCTAAATTTATTAAGATCATTACATGGTATTGCATCAGTTATGATCAATGCATAATTGGACATACAAATTGAATTAATGATCAAAAGTTTAAATTTTTATATTTAACAGAAAAATGAAATCAAATGGTTTGTTGGTTGTGATATGCACATGTGAAACTACCATTTCATACCCAACATATCACGGTATATTCAGTTCATACTCGGTTTATATGACCGTGTAAAAATATATATATATTTGTGAAAATTCAAATAACATATATATTATTTATTTATTTTTGCGAAATCATACACCAGTCGTCACATCAGCTGTCATCATCTAATTTTATTGATGTGGATACTATGTAAGGTAAATTTGCTGACAAGTATAGCGCATTTACAATTAAAAAATTAAAATAAATAGCTATTTATAAAAAATAATTTTTAAGAAAGTCTAAACATTTATAACTTTTTGATAGCTTATAAATTTTTATTATTTAGTAAAATGACAACTAAATTAAATAATAAAATTCTAATTTTATATAAGAGATATTCTTTTTCGATCCTATCACAATACTGGAGTTGTATATGCGTCTATTGAATATTGTGACTATTGTCTACTGTAGAGAAATTAAATCACAAAAACCTTTAAACAGTCTTAAGAGCACTTCCAACCATGGTTTTTCCCTCAGGTTTTTAAAGCAAAAAAATCATTAAAATAATAAAAGATGAGTAAAAAGGATTAGATTTGCTTCTTGGAGAGGGACTTTAAGGGCACCCGCAATGGGGGGTCCTTAGCGCGGAGTCCTTATGAAAAAATAATTAAATAATTAATGGACTCCATGAATAGTTAAGGATTCGATCCTTAAAATCCCTCCCTAAGGACCGATCCTTAGGGAGTCCTTACACTGTTTGCGGGTCCCCGCGACACGTGGCGACCCGCGATTAGTTAATATTTTTTTTTTAATAATCTGAAAATGAAAAAAAAAAGTGAATAGTTAAGGATCCCCAGTGGATTTCACTGTTGCGGATGCTAAGAACCGTTTCTGATCTTTAAGTGTCATTTGTTAACTTCTGATTGGTTTATTTAAAAAAAAAATTAGCTATAAATTTACAAATGATTAAAGTATTATTAATTTTAAATTTAGAACCTGTTTTTTTAGATATTTACCGATGGAGTTGCCCTTAGGGCATGTTTATTGCAGGGTTCTTAGGTGGGGTTCTTAACTTTTGTTAAGAGCCGGTTCTTAGTTTATAACTAAGAAAAACTAAGAACCGGTTCTTAAATAAGAGTTTTAAGAGTCGGTTCTTAGCCGTAAAGTAAAAAAAAAAAAAAAACGAAAAAATGAAAAATCAAAAGTTAAGAACCCCACCTAAGAACCCCGCAATGAACGTGGCCTAACCGAACCGTCTTTCAAAAAACCCTTAAACAGTCTTAACCAAACCATCTTTCTAAGGAGTACTTATTAACAGAAGTTCCACTTAAAAAAGTTGTTGAGTTCTATAAAAAGAACAAGGACCTACTTATCTGAATGAAATAATTACTTATGCGTAAACTAATATGCATTCGTATTTGACCTGCTCATATTGTGTGGGTTAAAGTCTGTTTTTAGTTTTCACTTCAGGTTGCACCAAAAATAAACTCACTCCATAATCAATCATCTCTCTCTCTCTCTCTCTCTCTCTCTCTCTCTCTCTCTCTCTCTCTCTCTCTCTCTCTCTCTCTCTCTCTCTCTCTCTCTCTCTCCATCCCATCACAATCTTCATCTCCATCCCTGTGTCTTCTTGTATAAAGATAATCCCACAAGAGTAAAAACTATTCCCTTCAAAAGAAAACTATTCTCTTCTCTCTTTCTCTCTTCACCATGAGTGATCCTTACTCCAATTTCTTCACAGGCTGGTTCAAGTCCAATCCTTTTCACCATTCTCCTATATCCTCCACTAACCCTTCTCCTCCTCCTCCCTCTTCCTTCTTCTTCCCTAACTCCGGCGACCTCCGCCGTCCACCGCCACAACCAACACCTCCTCCTTCCCCTCCTCTCCGTGAGGCCCTCCCTCTCCTCAGCCTCAGCCCCGCCAACAAACAACAAGACCACCTTGACCTAATTCAAGAACCACCTTCAACCTCCATGGATGTTGACTACCATCATCATCACTATCATCAAGATGATCATAATCTCGATGACCATGACCATGACGTCACCGTTGCTCTTCACATAGGTCTTCCAAGCCCTAGTGCTCCAGAGATGGCCTCTTTGCTCATGATGTCTTCTTCCTCCTCTTCTTCGAGGACCAGTACTCATCATCACGAGAACATGAACGACAAGAAAGATCTCGACAACGACTACCATCACGGAGGAGAAAAAGATGAAGATGAAGATTCAGTCGGCGGAGACGGCGGATGTAGAATAAGTAGACTGAACAAGGGTCAATACTGGATCCCTACACCTTCTCAGATTCTCATTGGCCCTACTCAGTTCTCTTGTCCTGTTTGCTTCAAAACCTTCAACAGATACAACAACATGCAGGTTCTTAACTTTAAAATTCACTCTAAATATATTTGTATATTAATGTATGCATATGTTTTGAAGAATTTTCTTTTTCTTTTCCATTTCTAAATGGATTTTATCTCTTCATTCTCAGAGTAAAACCAAAAGGCAAAAAACCAATGAAAATTCGTTTGCTCACCTAGTTTCCTCGAAAAAAAACAAAAAAAAAAGTTTTCACTCTTAAAGGGTGATGTATATACATACTGTTCTCTAATCAATGAAATGACGTGTCTTTGCTCTCTGATGCATGAAGAAATCATTGCATTACAAAAAAGACCGAGAGGCTTGAGACTGTGGAAACTGAGACTGAGATTTAACAAGACAGTAAATGTTCTTTATGTCTTTAGTACTTTCAGAGTCTGTGGCTTTACTGCTTCTCTCTACAGTATTAGCAAGTGTGCCATCCTCATTTTGTCTGAGAGTCTTTTAATGTCTAACATGTAAAATAACAGTAAGCATATAATTTCACATACGTATCTATAGTCAGTTAACATACAAGGCTTCATTTTCTCTATATATAAGCTTGATAAGATCTTGTATTGAACATGAACTAATCATCTTACTTTTAGTTTCCTTGATTATTTTCTTTACCCTAAGCATGCATTTATACATCTTGTTATTGATTCTTTTTGGTTTACGAATATATTTCTATAATTTCTTACATTTCAGCATTTGTGTAACATCTTCGTTGGATAAAAATATTTCTTATACTCTTACATGTATATGCTTCAAGGTTGATATGCCAGTTAATCTATGTATGATGGTTAGAGTAATCGTAACATTTTATATTAGATGTTACTAAAATGGCTACTAAATTTACTCGTCAGCTAAAGTTTCAAAATTATAAAAAAAAAGTTTCAAAATTATTACCTTATGTTTTTTTTTTCTTCTGAATTACTATATGAGTTTTTTCTGGTCAAAACTATATGAGTTATTCAAACTTTACATGATCGTAAATATACACGATTTTTTTTGCAGATGCATATGTGGGGGCATGGATCACAATACAGGAAAGGACCTGAATCTCTAAGGGGAACGCAGCCAACTGGAATGCTGAGGCTTCCTTGTTACTGTTGCGCACCAAGCTGTCGCAACAACATTGACCATCCAAGGGCAAAGCCTCTCAAAGACTTCAGAACACTTCAAACGCATTACAAGAGGAAGCATGGAATCAAACCCTTCATATGTAGGAAATGTGGAAAGGCTTTCGCGGTCCGAGGGGACTGGAGAACACATGAGAAGAATTGTGGTAAGCTTTGGTATTGCATTTGTGGATCTGATTTCAAGCACAAGCGATCTCTGAAAGATCACATCAAAGCTTTTGGAAATGGCCATGGAGCTTATGGTATTGATGGATTTGATGAGGAAGATGAGCCTGCCTCTGAGGTAGAACATTTAGACAGTGATCAATGAGTCAAAATAGCTTATATAAAGTAGTATAAGTACGTAGTAAATTAGTGTATATATATATATATTTATTAATCCTAAGAATACCTAAATCTATGGACCAGGTTTTGCTGGAGGTAGGGCTTCTATGAGTAAGAGGTGTATCATCTAATTGATCATAGATAAAAATAAATAAAGCGTGATATCACTTGGGTTGTTTTTTTTCAATTGTATATTTAGTTTCCTACTTAAATTTATTATAATGAGATTTCTTCACAATATCTATTTGACATGGTTTTGAAAACCGGACCGGTCCGGCCGAAACTTGTTGAAGAAGCTGAGTCCAATTTGGTTTATAAATTTGGTGAAATCGGCTAAAAACCGGTAAAATCGATGACCCGAGTCAATTTTAATAACTCGTTCTAAAAAATCAACATATAATTAATAATTAATGTGTTTTCAATTGCTATTAAAATTTAACATTTCATAGTCAATGTTTAGCTAACACTACTTAATTAATTTTCTATTTAGCTTAATTTTCTTAAGATATAATGTCAAAAAATATCTTTTAGCTCTCGTATACTATTCTTAATTTGCCATATTTATAAAAATTGAGATTTTATTGTATGAATAAATAAATACAATGTTTTTTTTATCAATTCCAGTTTACATAGTATTCACTTGTTTATTGTATATATAGTTAAATTTATGTTTATTTTTTATTTTTCTAGTTAATAAAAGAAAACATGGAATGTATTATATATATAAATATTTTTTTTAAAGTCTATATAGTATAAATATATAATTATATATATTTAATTTTTAAAAACAGAAATCCCGGTTCGATCGGTTAAAACGGTCCAACCAATCAACCAGTAATTATACCGAGTTAATGCTCAGACCAATTTTTCAAAACATCGCTATTTGTTTATATAATTTTTGCGTTAGTTTACCTTTGTTTCTAACGAAATCAATCATAAATGTTCGAGTTTATATTTGCTACGGAATAGTAAAGTACCAGAAAAGTAGATGCTATATATTCGTGCATGCATTATGTTAATAATTCCCACTAAATATACTATATTCTAGATCATAATGAATATTTCCAAACATTAATTGGAGTAAATATATTATAGATATTTGTTGCTTTTTTGAAAGATAGTTGTTTTCGGGTGGTGTTATCTTTGATATTATTTATAATAGTACTCAAATAGTGCTACTTAATTGTCTAGTGACATCATGGAGAATAATGAGAGAATGGACACTAGAGAATATGACTACTCAAGTGGTGGACTTTCTTAGATGATCATCAAGTTATACGTTATCATACTTCATTTATTTTAAAAAGTGATGTAATGATGCTTTAGTATGTCATATGGTTCAAAATGTTCGTAATTTTATACGTATATCATACGGACAAATTGATGGTAATGTTAGAATTCAAGATCCAATTTGGTTTTCTTCCTGCAAAGAGCTTTTAATTTTCAACATGCTCTTTATTTTCTTATCTTTTCCTTTTTTTGTTAGTGGAGAAACATATTTGCTCGTTGAAGTGACACTACACCTCTTTATCTACACAGGATTATATCTCGCCTGTGGCATGTAAATGCACACACCTAGATAGTCATCTAATTTTCATTTATGTAGAAAGGTATGCGTATATTTCAAAGAAGTATAAGGAATGCGTAAACAGTGAATATCTCTTTACTGCCGTATATGCATATTTAAGCAAAAAAAAAAAAACGCATGCAGTCATGTAGATGCACATGCATCATGAAGATGTGATAAATAGGTGAAGAAGGGGCAAAAAGTAATGTGAATGAGAGTGATAAAAACAAAAGAGAAGGGAGTGGAGCCCTAGGGTGTATGGGTTGGGCAGATATGGGAGCAAAGATTAATGGTATCAACAGTCTTTTTTTCTCTCTCACTCACTGTTATTTGATTTGACATTTCATTTTTTCTTTGACCATATCTATCTATATACACACTCTCACGCAGTTGACATAACTTCAAAACTCCCCCAGTTCAAAAACCCACATCCTTGCTTCTTTTGTATTTAAAAAAGACACGTTTATTAATATTTAGTGTTATTATTTATGTAGCTTTATTTTCTAATTTTGACTTAACTAAACGTAAAAGTTAAGATTAAATCAATTTATTTATTTTAAATTTATGTTAAATTAGATATATTGGTATATATTTAAAACTATAATTTCAGCTAGATTTTGTATCTACTTAATTTATTTAAAATATATGTTTAAAAATACTAAAATGTCTTAAATCAAATTGCATAAAAAAACTTGTTAGAAATAATTTTTTTTATAGATATGAAAAGTAAAACTAAACAGTAATTGAAAAAATTATAGATATCAAAAGGAAATTGATGGTATAAAGGTTAGAAAATTATAATTCGTAAAAATCACATTTAGTTTTGAAGAAATTTTTTTAGTAATAAAAATTATATAATTAGCAAAAACAGAATAAAATACTATTTTCTTTTATTATATTTCTATTATTTGAATGTTATTGTTGAACATATTTGATTTAGTGATGATTTATGAGTTATTATCTTAATCTAAAATACTTACTAAAATTATAAATCAAAATTGAATACAAATGTCCATGTTAAAATTAACTTTGAGCAATGTCATCATTTTTAATAAAACATGCCATCTTTTCTAATAAAAATGAATATGGTGATAATACATAAAAAAATTTAAAAAATATTATTTTTCAAATAATGTTTAAGGAATATTAAAAGTTACACATCCTTTTATTTTTGATAAATTTGAACCAAAAAGTAAATGTTTTTCTTTTGAGAAAAACAAAACCTAATGGTTACACTAAATTTGTGTCCCTGTACCGTAATTTGTCTATGTGTTGTTATTACTTTGGTCATACGGTGCAATTAAACAGTTGAAAAAACTGAAAAAGTTATAAACACATGCACATCTTTAAGTTATGTAGGATTCAAACAAAATTTATTGCCAATCAATTTCATACTCATTTGTTGGGAGAAATATACCATCGGTATCTCTCTTCCTGTGCCCCCTCTCATCTTCCCAATATATACTTCTCCACATTTCTCCACCGATATAAATGAGATATAAATTTCTATGTCTAAATAAAAACATAAGTGGCTCCCATTGAATACTTGATCATCTCTTACATGCAATAAGATGTATGTAAAAATAAAATTTAATTGAGGAGTACAAGTCTTAGTCGCTTACCATAAATCTTTTAAAATTTGAGTATTAGGAATTTAAGATGAAGAACAAAGTAAGATCTTTAGAGAGAATGTGACTCTGGGATGTGAGAAAATTTAAAGAGAAAAAAATAGAAGAGAAGTTTTATTTTCTTTTATCTTAATTTATCTATAAGACACAATGAACAAAAGAGCAGAAATATAGATTGTGTTAGATCTTCAACAGTTATATTTTAAAATTTTGGGTCTGCCAACAACCACAACCAAATTCATGAGTTTTTGGTCACCTGAGTATGGCCAGCCTTCTGGTCGCGGTTGACCATTGCCATATTTTATTTATTGACTTTTGTTTTTCCGTTACACAAGTATGGTCGACCACTTTTAGTAAAAAGTGAAATTTGTTTTGTGTTTAATCTTTCATTTCAATTTATTTCTCATATTAACACTCCCCCCTCAAAATTGACTATAAGGATTATTCTAGTTTGGAAATCATGCAAACCTTCCTCATTTAAAAGTAAAAGCTTTAGTAGGAAAAATTTAATCAGAGTCTAAGTTTGGAATGAATGGACTCACACACTTTGTACTTACAACCTTTGTGAAGATATCTATTAGTTGACCTTCACTCCTTGTGTAACATGGCAAGATGACACATTGAACCACTATGTGTCTCACTTTTTGACAATCCATTTTTTGTTCTTTCATGAAACACTGAGTTGGAAGCTATATGAATAACGACCTAGTTGTCACAATGCATTGTGTGGTTGGAGAAGTAATCGCTATCCTTAAATTACTGAGAAGTTCTATGATCCAGACTAGTTCATTTATGAGTTTCTTCATTGCTCTATACTTAGCTTCAACACTAGAACAAGAAACCACCTTCTGTTTTTTGCTCTTCCAAGTGACAAGATTGCCTCCAATGAAAGTACAATATCATGTGGTTGATCTCCTATCAGTTTTGTCTCTTTTCCAATCAACATCACAATATCCGACTACTTAAATGTTCTCATTGCATCCCTTCCAAGTTCCTTGCCAAGAGCTCCATTGAGATATCTAAAAATCTTCTCCACCATATTCTAATGATGAACATTGTGAGTTTGAATGTGTTGGCTCACAACAAAACAAATGCCAGTTCCTGTAATGGTTAAGTAGATTATCTTACTAACCATCCTTATGTATCATTTGTCATCTTTAAATGGCTTGTCCTCAACTCCCCCTTATCTCAAGACTTTATATCATTCATCAAGAGGAGTTTTGGCTGATATTTATTCAAGGTTTCATATCTCACTTAACAAATCAACAATGTACTTCCTTTGGAATAAAAATTATCCCCTTTTAGAGCGACATACTTCAATTCCTAGGAATTACTTTAGTTCACCTTCATCTTTAATATATACACTTAAAAAAGTTACTGGTGAATTGGATACCTTCCTTGTCACTTCATATGATAATGATATCATAAACAAACAGAAGGATGACAACAATACCTTAATCACTGAAGAGAGTGAAGAGGATGTGGTCAGCTCTACCATTCAAAATGGTGCTCAGTTTGTGATACCATATCCTTGGTGATTGCTTCAGCCTATAGATAACCTTCTTTAACCTTATCATATTTCTTTCTTTGACTAGATGTTCCAGACCCATAGGAGGATGCATGTAAACTTCATCTTCTAGCTTTCCTTGAAGAACATCATTCTTCACATTCATTTGACATAACTTCCACTACAAATTCGTTCCAAGCGGAAGAATAATCCTTATGGTATGAAGCTTAGCTAATGGTGCAAAGGTGTTCACATAATCCTCTCCATAAGTTTAAGTGAAGCCTCTTGCAACTAGCCTTGACTTGTGTCTTTTCACTTTTTTATTGCTAAAGTATTTAATGGTAAAGACCCACTTGCTAGTTATTGTATTATTGCCTTTTGAAAGCTTAGATTCATACCAATCATAGCATAATATCATCACCAACACAATCTCTCCACTCCTTATGCTCTATTGCTTCTTCATATAACCTTGGAACTTGTCATTGATCTAGTTATCCAATGAAATCTATATGTTCTTAAGGGTAATGAGATAGTGAACAAAAAACTTCTTTGGGATGAGCTACAACTTAAATGTTGAAGTAAACCCTTGCATCTACCCACTTAGAAAGTTTCTTGATCCTTGTACTTCTCTTGAGTGGTTGCACTTGACCTTCTCCTTGTTGCTCCTCTTCTTCATCATCTTGAATATTTGGTTCTTGTTCTTCTTGTCTTTCATCATGATTATGAATTATTGGACCATTATCATATTCATTATGGTCCCCCAGGATCATAACGAAAGGCTTCTACAACCTTTTTCACCTCTTCATTCCTTTCTTATTTAGTTTCAGGAAGTGATGTTCTATTATCCTGACCCTCCCATGGCAGACTGATGCGAAGGCTTAACAAGATACACTTCAAGTTATTTTTCATATCTGAGGGTGTCTAAGAAATGTCTTTTAGGTTGTTCTCTACTCTTTATAATACTATGTGGATTCCATAAATTTGACATCTCTAGAGACTAATTCTCTTCTGGTTTCAGGAGCATAGCACTTATGTCATTTGTAGTAGTTAAATAACCGACAAAGACAACTTTGACATTTTTTGCTTCAAGTTTGTTTCTATGTTCTCATGGTTTTAATACATAACACAAACACATAAAAATCCATTAGTGGTTAATAAAAAGCTTAATATTATTCAATACCTCATATGGTGAAATGTCGCCTCGTACTCTTGTTGAAATCATGTTTATTATGTAGTATACTGTCATGAAAACCTCACTCCATAACCTTTTGGGTACATTGATATGGAATATTATAGACATAACCACTTCTATTAAATGTCGGTTCTTCCTCTAATCTACATTATTTTGTTTTGGTGTAAATGGGCACCTGATTTGGTGGATGACTCCATGCTTGTTAATATGACTTTTGAAAGCATTACTTATGTATTCTCCACCATTATATGACATAAACACTTTAATCTTAACATTGAACTGATTAATGATGTAGGTTTGAAAGTTGATAAACGCTTTTAGCCTCCTATTTTTTGATTGGATTGTAAGCCATGTGTACTTACATTTTTGATCTATGAAAGCCAAAAAAAATATGGTTCTCCTTCGATGCACATGGTGCTGTCCAAACATAAGAGTGTGTAATCAAAGCAATGTGCATAAATGATCACTGATTTAAGAAAAAAAATCTTGCAATATTCTCCAAGGTACATGCCTCACTATCATCATCTTTAAAGGAAAATTCAGGTAAAAATAAGTTCAATGCTTGAGAATGAGGATGGCATAATCGAACATGTCATACCACATTACTGTCTAAAGCAAAAATGGAACTAAAAGCACAAGAGAAATCAGAAACAAGTTTGATGTCTTCGAGTAAGTACAAGGCTCTTTGTGTCACACCTTTGCCAATTAGTCTACTAGTCTCAATATACTGAAAATGAACATCATGAAGACTAAAAATAACTTTGTAATTTAGATAAGTACCAGCTCTTTAACAAATAGAAAATTGGATGTAAAGGTTGGCATATAAAATGCTTTAGACAAATTATCAAACAACTTAAGATTTCCTACTCCTTTTACGTACTTTGCCACCATGTGCTATCATAACATTACCTAAAGCCGGTTCTACATTAGTTATCATGCTAGAATCACTAACCATATTGTGTGAAGCTCGTGAATCAATAAATAGGGGCCTAGCAATGGTTGATGTAGTTAATGAAGTAGCATAAGTGTTACAAGAGTTCTCATCCTAAGTTGTTCTCAAGGTGGAGTGAGAGCTGGATGTCACAAAATCTCCTTCTCTGGCAGCAATGGAGTACATGGACGAGCATATTGATGAGTAGTTGATTCACCCATGTTTCCTGAGAAGTGAGCTCTTACGCTCATGAATTGTGGCCTTGGCTCCCTGAACTTTTGAGGCTTGAGGTGAGGATGAAATATCCAACATTGTCCTTTATGTCCCCTTTCTTATTGCAATGGCACATATCCACACCTTTCTCTCTTCAGGTTTGTGAAGCCCTTTATTAGCTACTGCTCTTGCTTTTTCAGTCTTATTTGCCATTATGAGTTCACTTTTTCCTTCAAAGAGACCTTGAGAGCCTTGTTCTTTATGGATTTAAGCACACACATCCTCAAAGGTTGGTAGTTTTTCTACCCTCTGAATGTGTTTGATGAGGTCGTTGTAAGTTAGGTTGAGAGTGAGTAGCAACCCAAACACCTTATCTTTCTCACGCCTTTCATTCAAGAGTGAGGTTTCTATGGTGCTTGGTAAGCATCTCGACCTCAGCGCAAACTGAACTTGTCAAAGTGTGTTGTTAAGTACATATCTTCTTGTCTGAGGGTATTGGTTGGTTTCTTCACTTCAAATACTTTGCTTAGATTTGAAATGTTACCATTAGCCTTTTGGAGAGTATCCCACAAGTCTTTGGAAGTTTCAAAGTAAAAATAAGCTTCCAATATTGTTGGGTCAAGGGAGTTATGGATGATAGATAACACCATGACGTCCTCCTGGCCCCATTTGCCATCTTCTCCTTGGATGGTTTGGTTTGGAGCTTCTCCAACAGAGACATGACACCATAAATCTCTTCCTCCAAGGACTGTCTTCACCATCATTTACCATAGAAGGTAATTGACACCCTTTAGAGTCACTGGAATGGCCACCGATTTTGAGTTCTCCATCTTCACTTGCTATGGACGGATAGGTAATATAGTGAACCTTGAAGAAATTTGAAAATGAGAGAAAAATTGATTTGAAGAAGTTAAGTGATGTAGAATGAAGTACGATGAGGTCTCAAAAGCTTGTATACTCTGATACCATGTTAGAATTTGAGTATTAAGAGTTTAAGATGAAGAACAAAGTAACTAATTTAGAGAGAGAATGTGAAATTTGGGATGAGAGAGAGAATTTGGAAAGAGAAGAGAGAAGATTTATTCTCCTTGATCTTAATTAGTTTACAAGAGTTCTCTATATGTAGACTTACACATACAATGAACAAAAGAGAAAAGAGACAAATTGTGTCAGATTATATTTTCAAATTTTTAGATCTGCCATTAGCCACAATTGACTTCATGAGTTTCTGGTCATCCGAGTATGGTCAAATATGGTTGACCATTGCCTTGTTTTATTTCATGTCTTATGTTTCTAGTCACACAAATATTGTTGACCACTTTTGGCCAAATGTGAGTTTTGTCTTGTATTTAATATCTCATCTCCATTTTCTTCTTCATGTCAACAAAATCAAGTTTCAAAAAATTAAATTTGATTAAAAGCAAAACATGTTTTAGACCAAAAATGTATTTCTTTTAAAATAGACCATATATTGGTAGCAACATTTCAAAATAAGAATTAAGACTTTGAATTTAACTTTTACGACTTAAGAACATTGCTATCTAAACTTAATAAGAAAGCATTCTACTCTCTCAGTGAGAATTTTTATCACTCTCCTTTCCTTCGCTTAGATCTAGTTGACGACTGGCGTCAATGGGATCTCATAGCCACAACGTTGATCGGCTCTCTCTCTATTCCTTAGCTTTCCCCGTTTCTATAGATTTATGGGTTTCAACTTGATTTCTTCATGTTCAGATCAAGATCTTGATCCTCTTTTCATATTTATCTTTGTAGTTAGTCTATTGGGGTTCTCTTTGAATCTGGCGGATCCAACCTTTTGTGGCTTGCATGTGTGTTATCATCGGTTGCTTCTTGGCATGAAAATGCCATGTTCCTGAGGAATTCTCTCCCTTGATCTTTGTAGCAACATATCGGTTTCTTCTTTGTTTGTGTTAATCGTTATCTTTTGGCTCTGATTCTCTGGCTTAAGTCAAGGAGTGTAGCTTTGGTTTTTCAAGCATCTTTTCGTGGATAGGCGCAATGGTAAAATATGTTCTTTTTTCATCTTCATGGTTTGTTCTCTCTTAAGTTTGTCTCGTGGCTCCTTTGAATGGTGGAGCAATATAATGAGTTATGTGGGTCATCTTCAATAAAGTTCAACTTTGCTCTTTCTATTCATTTTCCTCACGGTTTATTTTCATTTCTTAGGGTGTTTAGTTGTTGTGATCTATAATATGTAATCTCTTTTAATCATCTGTT
Organism: Moricandia arvensis; assembly: GCA_905132765.1. Classification (NCBI taxonomy): domain Eukaryota; kingdom Viridiplantae; phylum Streptophyta; class Magnoliopsida; order Brassicales; family Brassicaceae; genus Moricandia; species Moricandia arvensis. Next base: position 64,060 of record CAJHQP010003387.1, read on the forward strand.
CTTGTTATTTTATTTGTTGTATTTAAGAACTGCTTCTCATCTTCCAGCTTTTGGCTCCAGGATTTGTCTTTTCACTTTGTTTCTCTGTGTTTAGATAATTCGCGGCAATTTAGATAATTTCATTTTCGATCTATGAAATATAATACTATTGAAAGAAAAAAAACATTACTATATAAAACATTACGACGTGCATATTATATATACTCCCTCTTTTGTATGTTCAAAATTGCACACAAATTAAAACACTAATACACTTATCTATCCTTCATTAATTTCTATTAATTGATTATCTTTGTTGTAGAGGGAACATAGTAAATATAGAGTAAATATATTCCTTCCGTTTTCTTTTTATATTTGATGTTTTAGAAATATGCACATAAATTAAGAAACATTTAAATTTTATTCATTTTCTAAACAAAATCATTGTTAATTGTTCCCTAATCATAATTCAACCAAAAATAGAATAGAAAATATAATTTCATTAGTCATCTAATATTAATTATTAATAAATTTTATATAGAAAATTGAAAACGTCAAATAATATAGAAAAAGGTTCTTCTAAAACATCAAGTATATAGAAACGGAGAAACTAGTTTTTTGTCACTAGTTTGCATTGTTTTTGAGTAACGTCAAGTATAATGAAACAAATATTTTTACAAAACGGTAACACATAAACATAACAATAAATGGAAACTAGGGAAATATTAGTACTAGTTAAAGTTTTTGAATCTCGAAACTGAATTGTTTTCTATGAGTGTGCATATACATACCTAAAAGACATCTTCAAATCCGAGCAATATATATACTCCAGTATTTGACTTTTACTGTTGCCGCCAAGAATCCGAACATTGGACCTCACATGGGTTGTTTAAACGTAGGCAGTTTCATTGTCTAAAAAAACTACAACAAAGGCCTTAAATCCTGCGCATTTTATAATCCCGAAGCTATACTACTAAATTCATTAAACGAAATTTAATCACTTTACAACTTCCTATGATCATGTCGAGAAATGCAAATGTTTAAATTAGTATCTAAATTTAGTTATACTTTTTCATAATAAATATTCCTTCTATTTCATAATAATATATATTTTAGAAATAATATTTGTTTTTAAACGATCTATATATTATATTTTCAATACAAGTAATAATGATAAATTATAGATTTTAAAAACATTAACTTTGTTTACTGATTAAAAGCTATGAGAATAGCTAATTACAAAAAAAAATGCATTTATAATATAAAATTTACGTATTTTTTTAATATATGTAAAAATTCTAAAACATACATTATCCTAAAATAGAAGGAATATCATTTTAAGTTTTTATTTTATTTAAATATGTCATTATACAATCTTATTGTAACTTTTTACATTAATAAATCAAATTTTACCCTTTTGAATAATCAATAGATTTTTATTTAAATAACTCTCATTAAACTAATTATAATTAAATAAAAATATATTCCCTAATTTATTATACAAATTTTTCTAATTTCCATAAAAAATATCAAAATGACACTTCATACTACAAGGCTGATATGAAGGATACAGCTTTGTTTGCCCTGCTCAAATCTCCACCTTCCACATTTAATGTAATAAAATGGACACACACGCTGTTTATATTTATATTTTGAGATTTATCATGTAATTTTTTTTAATATTACATGTTAGTGGTTAGATGGTACATAAAGTTTTTTGATGATCCTAAATGTTATGGAATCGAATTTATTACTTTCATATTACCTTAGTGTGTGGTTAGACAATAAAGATATTTAATTTTTTTTGCGAGCAACCGTATCTAATTAGCATTACTAATCAAATCCTCAAAATTTAGTTGGTTGGAGTACAACTTACCGAATATCCCAAATCAACAAAACAAAATTCTTTCTTTAACGTATTCATTTTGTCAATACTTACTTATACGTATTGATCTAAATAAATCGTCAATAAAACTAAGTAGTACATAAAGAAGATTAATGTTGCTGCTATGCGTGATCATTTTAGACAACTTTGTTTGAAGGAGGGCCAACATGCAAAAGGAAAAGGCAAAAAAGCCAAAATGAGTTTGACTCATGATTTATCACGGGTACCTCAAAAGAGCAAACAAAAAAAGGAACACATTAATTTCATATTTATTTTCAGAATAATCATATAAACAAAATCTATCATAGTAGAAAAAACAAACATATCAACCATGCCAGTGTATTCGGGTGGTACGACATCCCAAGTTTGGAACTTACTTCCAAATTACCCATTTGTATGGTTAACGTGAGTTTCAACCTCCCACGAACAACAACTAAGAGCATCCGCAACGGTGAAACCCACCGGAGATCCTTTACTATTCACTTTTTTTTTTCATTTCCAAAATTAAAAAAAAATATATCAACTAATCGCGGATCGCTACGTGTCGCGGAGACCCGCAAACAGTGTAAGGACTCCCTAAGGATTGGTTCTTAGGGAGTGATTTTAAGGATCAAATCCATAACTATTCATGGGATTCACCAATTATTTAATTATTTTTTTCTAAAGACTCCGCGCTAAGGACCCACCATTGCAGGTGCCCTAAAGCTTGTTAATCATAGGTAGACCGACTCTTCAAAATTAGTGTGGACCTCAGCCTGAGATGATCTAAATTACTAAAGACATATCTTAATATTTAACTATTTATAAAATAGTATTCCCTTTGTTTTCTTTTATTTGACGTTATAGCAATTTTCACAGATGTTAATGCATTCAGTACAATCTCATTTCTATCCTTCATTAATTGAACATCTAGTCTCGTAAAGCATATGTGAATAGATTAAAAATAGGGTTGACATAGTCTTTTGTCACTATAATTTGCCTTGGTTTATGTAAAACGTCAATTATATTGAGATAAAAAAAATTATTCTAAAATGTCACTTAAATAGAAACGGAGGGAGTATATTACACTTGAATAAGTATAATACAATATCTATTTACTCACACCCACGCAATGTAAAAAATACAAAATATGGGTCTATAATATGTAGGTATCATGTGCCTTTTAATACAGCCCCAAATAGCAAAGAATTGGCGAAGAGTGTAATCTGAGATTCAAAATATCTTCAAAAGCTTAAGCATATATATATATATCATCAAAAGTTTTCATTCGCGTAAACCTTTTAATGAAAATAATTATTTACATGTAATTGGATGATTATCATATGTAAAAAGAATTTGTTATCCGATCGTAGTTAGAAAGTTTGAAATTCTACCTGGAGTTACTACCTCTACTGGTAAAGTCTTCTTTCCAAAGGATAAATGTGCCAGGTTCGAGGTTCAACAGTTGGAGAGAGTGATTAATCAATCATTCTGTCCCTAGCCCAAAGAGACCGAACTTAGACCCATAATTTTTTTAAATTCAAAAAAGAAAATTTGAAGTTCTGTGAAGTTCTATAATTTCTTGGGACCTTCTAGTGTTTTAAATTTTATGTTCGCAGTCAACACGAAAATCAGCTTGTTTTTTTTAACACCATCTGTTAACAGTTAGATGTTTTTAACAATAGTATGATCCATTTGGCAAAGAAATGATGATAATGATCTTAAACCATTTCTTTCTTACACAGATTATATATTTACAATCGTTATATGGTCTCGTTGGTCCGAGCGTGTTCTTTTGTACTTATTCTTTATTTGATCAACTTTATGTTTACTCCTGTTAAAGCGATCTAATCATCATGCTTGTAGATTCTCCAAGTTTTATGTAGTATTGGGTTTCTTTCACCAGCGAATAATATTCCTAAGGAAAAATAAAGGTTCAATAAAACAATATCATCAAACACTTTTTCTGTTTTCCTTTTCAAAGAATCACTTTCTGTCAAGTTTTTTATATAGTATCATTAACCATGAAACAAAAACAAACATATTGAAGTTAAAACATCATTAAGGGAGAGCTTACACAACTAAGCTTCCAACATGGTATGATGCAACGATTAATTGTAGTGAAAATGATAGATACACAAAGATCAAATGAGCTTGGTTAACAAATTTCTGTGACATGGCTTTATGAATATATATATATATATATATATATATATATATATATGTGGATATTCTATAATTCTAAGCGACCCTAATTTTTAATAGACAATTAACAAGTGAACTGAAAGAATTGGAAGATGAAATAAGAAATGCAAATACATGTTATCACTAAGCAACTCCTTATCAATTTTGATATTAAAAAGTTTCATATGTATCATCTTTACGCAAGCCTACAAGCACACATACAACCACAGTGTATGT